>JAKUCM010004469.1:0-39245 GCA_023374145.1 Lepidium sativum | reverse complement strand
AAATGAAACGCTTCGTTTTCACAAAAGTGAAGAAGAAGGCGTCACGTCACGCAAGGATCGCTCCGTGTCAATCAAAATAATCTCCAAACGAAGATGGGACCCGTGAAGATCACCACCAAGTTCATGAGCCACAAGGTAATAACACCGGCGCGTGACAAAAGCGCGTGGACAATCGTTTTCGTAGATTTCTGCCGTCCACTCTACGGCGTCGTTTCTAATAAGTTGGGCCTTATAAGGCCTAACTTATGTTAAAGCCCAAACAGTTAGTTTTGTAAACACTAGAGGGTAAGATAGTAAAAGTAATCATCTTCTCGTCTTTATAAATTTGTTATTTCTTTCAGAAACCCTAGCCGCAGGAGGAGAAGAGTGTCTACAGATCGGCGAAGATGACCACGAGGTTCAAGAAGAACAGGAAGAAGAGAGGACACGTCAGTGCCGGTCACGGACGTATCGGAAAGCACCGTAAGCATCCTGGAGGTCGTGGTAATGCCGGAGGTATGCATCACCACAGGATCCTTTTCGACAAGTACCATCCAGGTTACTTCGGTAAAGTTGGTATGAGGTATTTCCACAAGCTTAGGAACAAGTTCTTCTGTCCAATCGTGAACCTCGACAAGCTGTGGTCACTCGTCCCTGAAGATGTGAAAGCGAAATCAACCAAGGACAATGTTCCATTGATCGATGTTACACAGCATGGTTTCTTCAAGGTCTTGGGTAAAGGTCATTTGCCTGAGAACAAGCCTTTCGTTGTGAAGGCTAAGCTTATCTCGAAGACTGCTGAGAAGAAGATCAAGGAGGCTGGTGGTGCAGTTGTGCTCACTGCCTAGGTTAGGTGAAAGTTTCCTCAACTTGTTTTGAATTTTGAATATTTCTCTGGACGTTATATTATCTTCGTTTTCTTTTGGATTTTGATAAGAGAGATCCCTCTCTTTAAAAGTTAGTAGTTTAGTTTTATGAACCTTCTTGTTGGATTTTTATAAATATTGTTCTTCCGAATTCAGTTTTGGTAGACTTAGAGTAGTGTTTTGCTGATTTAATTTGGTCTTACATAATGATTCAGTATGAAAATCACACTCTTCACGATCCTTTCAACGTTTTGTGAATTTGTGATTGGTAAATACATGTGCGATGGTTTTGTCGAATTGTGAATTGGGTGTGCAAAATGTTTCCATTGTCATCAAAATCAGTTCACCTTAGGAGCTTTTCGATATCTTGAAGCTTGCAATTGCTGAGACATTGTGATAGTGATTCAGGATTTGAAAGAATGTGATTTTCCATAATGTTATGTATGTGTCCATGAAAGATAGTTGAATGTATTCCACAATTCGTAATAAGAGTTTGAAAATGAACATGCATTTTAGAAAGAAAATCCACCAATCTATCTTAATGCTTGGAACGAACACTACTATGGATACAATTCGTTCTTTAATACCATCTCTATCCATGAGTCTCTACTTTTGTGTCTCTTAATAACAAAAAATTAATAATTTAATATAATTTACATTTTAATTAAATTTTAATTATTAAAAAAAAAAAAAACAAACCAAAACCAATAAGAACAGTTATCTCACTAAGTGGAACAAGTTATGACCCATTTTTTGGCAAAAGCCAATCATAACTGACACTCTCGAATATATATATATATATATATTTTTTAATATTAAAAATCTTGTAAAAGATATATATATATAACCTTAATTACAAATGTCATAATCGTATTTGGCCCAATTAAAATTCGGCTCAAATAAAATCCACCCATTCCATTTTAACTCGACCCGCTCATTTTAAACTCTAAATCCCTAATCTGATTCCTCCTTAATCGGCTCTTTCTCCCTAATCGCCTTTTCTCTTTTTCTTCAACGAAGAAGACAAACCTTAGATCGACGACGAGAGTGTATTCCCGGCGAGAGTAACTTAATACTTTAGACGATTCGAAGAGGTCAAAAGGTATCTCTAAATCTTTTTCTATCAAATTTCATATTTATTTTTCACGATTTTGTATCTGAAATTAGGGATTTTGGTTGTTTTTGGAGATTTTTTCTCATCTTCTTCGATTTCTTTGTTTTGTTTAGTGTGTTCAGTGATGGTTCTAATAAGAGATACTAGTGGGATATGTGACACAAAAGTGAAATATAAGAAGAAGAGTAATGGTAAAGGTAAGAGGACTAAGAAGAATTTGGATAAGAAGAATAATGGTAAGGGTAGACGAAGTATTTGCTTCAGACGATGGATATGAAAAGGACAGAGATGGTGGTACTGGAGAGGAAGGAGAGAGCGGTAAAGAAGAAGATGAAAACACGCCTAAAGTACAACTGGAACAACTAGGACAATTATGTATTATTATCAAGTTTGGTACCATTATTACATCTAAGATCAATGGTAAAGTTTTGTTTGTGTTTATTTATTTTGCAGGATATATCTCACGATGTTTGTGTTGAAGGAGATAATAATGAAGAAGATGAAATGAGTAAGGTACATTTAATAACAACTAGAACATTTTTGTATTGGTACAATTAGTACAATTAAGATCATGTATAGGTTTTTTATGGTACAAGTGGTACAACTCTGGTCATGGTACAACTCTGGTACTGGTACAATTGGTACATGTGTAAGTTCTGTTTATGGTACAAGTGGTACAACTATTAACGAATTCATGTAATTTTTTTTTTGTATTTGCAAGATATTTCTACTGATGATAGCTCTGATGATGAGGAAGATTCTCGCCCACTGCAGCCAGAGAAAATGTATTTTGAACCAAGTCAGTACACCAAATCTGTTTGGATAGAAACAAGGTGTAATGTGCAACAGGCGGTGGAGTTTCTAGAACAGTTTCCGGTAGAACTAAAATAGTTTAGAGAGAATGAGCAGTTTAAGTATGTGTTCCACATGCCAATAGAGAGAAATCACCAAGTCCAAGACATGTGGATGCTTATGCTACGCACAGCTTGCGTCGAGACATAAAAAGAGTGCTGGTTTTGGTGAATGGAAGGCTGATAAGGTATTCTATTAGAGAGCACGTTCTTTTAACCGGATTCAATTGCAAAGAATATCCCGCGAACTTTGAGAAGTTGGGAGGTTTGGAATTTGCAAAAAGGGTGTTTAAGAAAAGTAAAGGAATAAAGATTGGAGAAGTAGAAAGCATGCTCGAGAGCTTGAAGAACAGAAGACCTCTCGGGACAGGAAGAAATTGGTTGTCCTTTATTTCCTCTGCAAGATATATAAAACAAAGAATAAGTATGAAGCGACTGCTGACACATTCCTTTTGAGAATTGTTAATGATTTGAGTGTTTGTGAGAAGTTCCCATAGGGTCGTTATATGTTCCATGATTGCATTGATGGGATTAAGGGGCTGGTAAAGAACAAGAATGGAGTTATGAAAGCACAAGCTCAACCTGGATTTTCTGGATTCATTATCCCGCCTGAGGTAAAACCATTTTTATATTGGTGTAACTGGTACAATTGTTCAGTTTTTATTGGTGGATATCGAGTTTTGATTAAGGCTTTGACTCATTGTACATATTCTGGCTTTCGAGTGTATTCGAGACCTTGAAAAGAAATATTGTGAAGATGTAAGAGCAGATCCGGGTTGTCCAAGGATGTGCAAACGGAAGTTCGTATACAGTGACGGCAAAGGTCCTTCGTTGGATGATATAAACATTGTGCTCGGACAAACTAAGGTTAGTATTTATTAACAAACCTTGTATTATTTGTGTTTATCTCGAGTTTTAGTTTAAAATCAGATGTGATAATTTCAGGTAATTACTAGAATCTTGGAACCTACCTTGGATGAGCAGGACTTGTTGAGGCGAAATGTTGAGGAGGTTAATGACGATGACATGTGTTTAGATTCGATAGTTAGAAGCTGGAGAGATCGTCTACTGGTGCAGAGGAAGAAAATATTCTGGAAAGGTTGGTTGGAAAAGGATGTCAAAGCTCGAGAAGGAGAACCCTGTTGAACATCTTACTCTTGAATCTGTACAGTAGAAACAAGAGTAAAGTAGGTGAAAAAAGCACCAAATAGATATACACCTAGGGGGTAGAACTGGTCCAATTTGGTATTAGGAAACAACTTGGACCGATATGATGTTTTGGTATTATGAAACAACTTGATTCGATTTATTTGGTTACTGTAATTTGGAACAAATAGAACATCTAAATGGTTATATTTTGGAACAACTAGAACATCTAAATGATTATATTTTAGAACAACTCAAACATTTAAATTGTTGTATTTTAGACAAGAAATCGACAAGTGAAAAGGAAAAAAAAATTAAAAATTTTAAATAAAATTTTTTAATTTTTTTCTTAAATTAAAATAAAAAAAAAAATTCAAAATTTTTAAATTTTTAGAAATTTTGAAAACTCCCGCCACTCTTTGTTCAATTTTTTTAAAAAATGGATGTATGTACCTTGTTGTCCAGTTGTACACTGATCCACATAGTTGTACTTTGACAGTTTTTTAATTTTTGTTGTTGGGCTTCTGATATTCCTAATTTAATTAACCGTTAAGACGTTTCGACAATTCAATATGTTCGAATTAATAGTATTTGTATCTTTCTCTTAGTAAATGCATGGCAACTACACAAGACTCCTTATACAACACTAGTGTTTTGTGGAAAAACACAAAAAAAATCTCAAAAGTTAAAAAATTCTTCTTCTATTCATTTTTAATTTTTCATTAAGTGTTTTGAAACTTTTACATTGTTTAGAAGAATTCCAATTGTACCAATCGAGACAAATTTGTACTAAATTGAACCAATTGTACCAAACAAAACAAAGTTATACTAAATTGAACCAATTGTACAAACTACCAAGTTGAACCAGTTGTTTGTACTAAAAAAGCTACTAATTCGCACAGTTGTTCTCAGTTGGACCAACCGACAAATACGCAGACAACAGACAAAATATATTGTTTTCTCATATGCCAATGACCAAGTCTGAGTAAAATAATATTCTGAGCAGAGATCATTGATTTGGATACTTTCTTCTCTCTCAGTTTCAGGCTTCCGCATAAAGTACCTACATGTGGCTATTGCATGGACACACGGATACTTGTCTATATTAAAACATTTACAAGAACATGTTCTCAATTTCAGGTTCACCAGATACGACTTTCCGTTGACTCCTTCGACATCATATTCAAGTCGAAAGCTGTTTAGCTCTCTCAACTTCAAACCTTTTGCAATTGCACATCGTGAGTGCAATATGTTCTCAACATAAGGTACCACTCTCTTGAAGTTCGGTGCACTAAAAGATGTTTTCCTATGTTTGTTAAACCATTCAGATATCTTCTCAACAATTGCATCAATCATAGGTAGTAGGGAATTGCTAGTGTCTATTTTGTACTTGTCTCCCTCAAAATAACACCTTGTCCATCTTTCAAACTTTATACCATCTTCCAGATATTTAGTAGGTGTAGGCCACCTACTACTAAACTCAATATACTTTCTCTTTAACCCATTCTCAGTATAAGCATGAGCACAATCCTTGAATTTTTCTTACAGCTTTATCCTTGTCATTCGCTTCCTTTCCTCTCATGAGACAAATGCCAGATGCAATGCCCATGCTTAACACTCGGGTACACCATCTCCACTGCTTTGATGATACTTTGATGCCTATCGCTTATAAAAACCAATTTACTACTATCCGGTATAACGGTTTTAAGCTTTGTAAAGAATCAATTCCAACTAATATATTTCTCACTATCAATCACATCAAACACAATGGGGTAATGATTATGATTGGGATCTTGAGCTGTTGCAAAAACCAACATACTACCATATTTGGTCTTAAGAAAAGTTGCATCCACAACTATCACTTTCCTCATAGCCTCAAACCCTTCTATGCTAGCGCCCAACGCGATGAATATGAACTTGAACCTCTTATATGCATCCAATTCCACACTTGTTATTGTCTTAGGATTGGTTTTCTCTAACTCGAACAGATAAGAAAACAACAATTTATAGCTCTTTTCAGGACTTCCCCGCATCTCAGTAACATGTCGTTTTTTTTCCTCTCAAAGCTGTAGAGTATGAGCAACCTATAGAAAGTTGTGTTTGTACAATATTAGCAATGCTTTTAGCAGGCGGAGTATCCATTTGCTCGGGAAAACTTTCGTGCAATAAATTTGCTACAATTCGTTGTGTACCTCTCTGTTTAGTATTGCTAGTGCTCTCAAGAGCCTGTGAGATTGTATGCATTTTTCTGTGTACTCTAATAGTCCACAATACTGAATCCTTATCTCTAGCTGCTCGTAAATATCACTTACAACCTTTTGAAGCTTGACGACACCATAACATAAGTCGTCACTTATCCGACTTAACTGTATGATATCCAAAACAGTTCTCATTTACAGCTCTAAGAACCAAATCTTGCACTGCCTCCCTCGAACAAAATTATTGCTTTATCTCAAGATCAGTACCATCTTCCTATTCTTCAACATTCTGAATTTCTTCTACACAAACTGGAAGCGCATCAACATTCAAATTATTATTCATAGGGCAAGCCACAATCTCCAAATCATCACGTGATTCCTTTTCACAATCATCATTACCACCATTTTCGTAAAAAAAAAGGTCTCTTTCCTCTCATCAATAATCATCTCGTTCTATTGTGTTTTTCAATAGTAACGATGCTAACATTGTCTACATTTTCCACACCATTCAATAACTCTACTTGCAAAACAGGGTCTCAACCCCTCTTTATCCAATGACATCAAATAAATCAAAACTTCCTCGTCATCTACAATATAAGTCTCTCTCCGAGATTTAGATAGACTGTAACTCATTTTGAGTTTCCCAGGTGGGTTTCAACTATTCCAATATTCCTGCAAATCTTATCTACTAACACCGAATAAGTTATCTCCACCAAAGATGAAGTCTTAAACAATATAGCAATTAGAGCATTTGTTGAAATCCATTCATGATCTTCTGAATAGCATCCTCCATAGTCAAATTGCACGTGTGTGTACATGTTCCTCAACACCTTCTGTATATAAGATAAAACAAAATTCATTCACGAATTACACAAAAAGTTTCAGTTGTACCTAACTGTACTTGTTGTTATGTTATCTCTAGTGTGGAGTTGTACATAAATGTACATGTTGTTATGTCATCTCTAGTATGTTGTTGTACCTAAATGTACCATACAGTTGTACCTATATGTACTATTTTCACAAAATCTGCATAAAGGTTTTACGAAAACAGGTTGATTTGGGTCTTGCTAAATACGATTCAATACAACTATGAGATTATATAACAATGAACAGACCTAATCGGAACCTAATTATCACTACGAACATGAATACCAACTAAATGTGAGCTAGCTAATCAAGCTATTTACATTTCAATATCAAAATCAATAACTCAAAAATTGATCTATTTCTTTTCTTCTTGCGAGGAAGGAGGAGATGATTGGATAAGATACCAGTCAGCAATGTGCGAGATGGATGAAGCTTCATGTGCAGATAGAGAAGAAGAAGAAAGCTCTCGTGAAATCGAAAAAAATGCAGTTGTCGTCGAATGTGGAATGTTTCAGTGAGTGAGACAAAATTGAAATCTTCCATATCAATTAGTGTGTCTGATTAAGGTGACAAAATTGAATATTGTATTTTACTGTATTTTAAGTCCAAAAGTTATTGAATGGTGTATTTGATAGATCCAACACCTCTTATCGAAAAATGATAAGAATTCATTGGAATTAATTATGAATTGATTTTGATGAAGTTTTATTAGACTTTCACAACTAATCCAAATCTCTGAAAACCGCAAAAAAGAAAAAGAAATTATTCCAGCTTTAAGAATTTCTACTCTTGCAGACAAAATGGCTTCTTGATGGGATCCTCTTTCTAGACCATTGACAATGTTTCCATTATTCACAGGTTGTAGATCTTCTGTAGATGGTTCTTGAGAAAATTCAGAACATGTTGAAGAAACATGTCACCTTTTCATATAGAGCTTGAGACCGTTTTAGACGATGACATACTTAATCTCCATGGATTTTCAAGATGTGGTCATAAGTCACAGTAGATTATTTCGAGGTGTTGGAGATGATGACAGAACCAAAAAAGTGTCCAATATTCATACTTCATCTAGAATCTCAAAAGGAAAGGGGGATCGAGCCCTTACTGTGTGCCAAGAATCTCCAAGGCTACTATCACTGGACCATTGTGTCTTGGCGAAAAAGTTGAAGTTAGGATGAAGATTTTATGTTTCAAATTTTTTAATATTTAATTGAAGATATGGGTGCTTATTTTTTAATGATTCGAATGTAATAAAGTTCACTAAAATACCTACACATCCAAATATATTAAAATCCTCATCTTTGGAATAGTTTTTGGATTCAAGTCAACACCCTTAGGAATACACGAGTGTGAACTAGAAGTCGAAAATGTGACAAAAGATTTTAATTTTGGATCATGGCCAAAATGGAATTTGAGTTAAGGACATGTAAATAGCCAACCACTCATAATGTGATGAATTTATTAATCACGTTAGTTATTGGGAAACACCAACCGTGGACCTGTGCCAGTAAGCTGTTGGTGTATAACTGCCTTGACGTGAGTAGCAGCTGTTTCGCCACCAAGTTCAGCGAATTCTAAGTAACGCAAAGATTTCAGCAAAGCCCCTTCCTGCAATATATAACCCCATTATCACATATATTAGTTCCTCCTCCCATAACCTAAGTTAGAATCAACTCAGTGCATACTATGTTTGTTTCTCGATACAGATAAGTCAGATAATACTTGAAGTGGACACTCATATGCTTTGTTGCATTGAGGTGAGATGAGAAATTGCTTACAGAAAATAGAGCAAGGCCGTGTTCAAACTGAGCTTTACTGTGGCCATGATCTGCTGCTTTTTTCATCCATTTTCCTGCTAGCTTTCGGTTTTGGGGTAATCCTTCTCCAACCGAGTAACAAAGCGAAATGTTATACATTGCTCGTACATACCCACCTTCTGCTGCTTTTAGATACCATTTAGTCTGTATCAAAAAGAGAAAAAAAAATCATTTTAGAAAAAGACAGAAACTGAACGTTTCCACACATGAACTAAGAACATGTCCAAACATTAAACATCACCAGGTTCTACTGAATGTAAAAATACAAAGATGCCACTTTCAATTCAGAAACAAATTCATAGAATCTTGACTAAGCTCATGAAGAAAGAATCAGAAGAAGGCACATACTGCTTCTAGCAAATTAGTTTGCACGACCCGGCCTTGATGGAAGCAAAGAGCTAACTGATACTGGGCTCGAATGTATCCGTTTTCTGCAGATTGTTTCAAACATTTCAGCGCTTCCTTCGGTTTTGAAGGTTGAACTGCAGATAAAAGCAAGCAATTGCTCAGAAAATGCTCCACAAGCACATTTACCAGTTTGGTCAAACAGTAATCTCTAGTCCATCAGTTCAATCCATATCCAGCTATCACAACACATAAAAATTAGTATCAATCATGAACAAGCAAACGAAGGGCAGGTTATGATATCAAATCCGTCAAAGCCATCAGAACTTAAGTTTTACCTTGAAGATAAGAAATCCCCAAGTTACATTGACCAACAGCATCACCAAGCTCCGCAGCTCTCCTATACAGATTCACCGCTTTCTCTTGCTCTCCCGTTTCCCAGTACACAAGCCCGGCATCAACCATAGCGAGCGTGGATCCACGCGCAGCTCCTTTCAGGAACGAATCCAGAGCCTTGTCGAGATTCGGTCTCACGCCTCCTCGACCGTGCTTGAACCGTTTCCCGCACCGAAGCAGCACCATCGATTCCCTCAACGGCTGAAGTGCGTCCCTCCACGATTTGCACACCGCAGACGTCGCTTGGAGATTCGGAAGACTGAACGGAGCAGCAATTTTTAACAGTATATCGAACGGAAGCATCGAGAAATCTCCGTTGGTTTCATTCGGCGGAGATGGTGAAGAAGAAGAAGACCTTGAGCTTGGCTTCGCCGTTGCTCTGTTGATGGAAAATCTACCGCGTTTTTCCTTATCGTTGGGTTTCAAAAATGATAAAGAGGCGAATCGAGATCCTTCAAATCTACCTGTCCAAGTTCTCTGCTTCATCTTCTCCGGCGTAAACGACCACCGTTGATTTCAAGAGAAGCAGGTAAACGATTCGTTTTGGCCTTCAACTTTTTCTTTTTTTTGTTCTTTCTGTTTTCTCCAAGTAAACCGATTAATTGATTATTTTTCCATTTACTTTATGTCGCTACGTTTTACGAAGATCGAACGGGTTATGTGATGAGAGACAGTTAATCCACGAATTTTAGAGCTGACACGTGGAATACAAAAACCGCCAAATGAATTCCTATAAAGTGGGCCAACTAACAAACACGAAACATTTATATTTAATTTGACTGGGCCTGCATTCTTGTTGGACCTTATACAAAATACAAAATAACTTAATTTACACTAATAATTTTTATAAAATAACATAGTTCAAATTAAACTTTTGGTTTAATTAATAAATTTTATAAATTAATAAAAATATATTATTGTAATACAATGTCAACTATAAAATTTTAACTGTATATTGGAACTTAATATCGACAAGCAACCCATTGACCATAACGATGATAGCGATGACGTAGATCCCACGGTGTTGTTATGGATGATGCTGATGTTTATTAGTTCTCAGTTCTCACTACTGTTTTGTTGCATCGTGATGCAAGTTTACTAGTAGTCTTGAAATTATTAGCTTTTTGGAAACAGGTTTAAGAAGAACCGGTTACTTAGTATGAATTAGGCATGGGCATAAGACTTGATACCTGAAACCCGAACTAAAACCGATCTGAAGAAGAGGAAACGAATCCGAAAAAAATATCCTAATAGATCCTATATTTATATACCCGAAATACCAACCCCGAACTCGAACCCGAACCAGAACCGAACGGGTACCCGAATTTTTTTTGTTAAATTTAAGTCTTTATAGACTTAAATCTATTAAATATTTACTTATTTTAAATTTTTATATAGATAAAAATACCTGAAGCCGATGTATACATGAACCACATTGCAACGCTCCTAGATGTCAAATAAAGAATGCATACCTCTAACGGTGCATCATCAATGTTGTCATCATCAATTTGACTAAATCTGGCACTGTACTTTCTGTCACTCTTTCCCAGCTCCATTGTCTTTCTTCCATAAAATTCACGTCCCTACTTACCAGAATCTTTTCATTTTGAGGTTGAAAAATTATGTAAGCCTTGCATGTTGTACTGTAACCAATGAAAACCCCTGTTTCTGCCTTTCGATCTAGCTTATCTCGCTTTACAACTGCAACGTGAGATAAGCATAGACAGCCAAATGTTTTGAGATTTATCATATTAGGTTTATAACCATACCATACTTCATAAGGAGTTTGCTTGTCTAGAGCTTTTGTTGGCAGTCAGTTGAGCAGAAAAACTCAGTTCCATTATCTGATCGAACAATTTATATTCTAGAACCACTTTGATTCTCCAGCCAAATTTTAAATTTCCAGAATGTTTCAGCTACCTCAACTTTGGTTTTAAGGAAGTAAATCTAACAGTATTGACTATAATCATGTCGTTTGAGGGAAAGGTTTTCTTGAACTTTTTCCATATTGGCACACAGAACATTCACCTTGGTTTCCTTCAAGTAATGGCACTCCCTTTACCATTCCATTTTTCTGCATAAATTGTATTCCACCTTGATGAAAGTGCCCCAAACGCTTGTGCCAAAGGGTTATTGTGGTCGTGTTACTAGAACAAGCAAGATATTCTTCTTCCATGAGATTAAGATGAAAATTTTGGCTCTCATTTTTATGGAGAACAAATAATGTCCTCCATTATCCTGAATCATACTGTGAAAAGAACCTTAAACCCTTTCTCTAAAAGTTGTCCAAGACTTAACAAGTTCTGGTTAATTTCAGAAACTAGCAACACATCCTGAATGTACCTTATACCAGTGACGCTCTGTACGGCAATTGTACCCTGACCTTTGGCTGTGAGAAATACTCCATTTTCAATCCTCACCTTAGAATTTACGCTTTTGGCTAGTACTTTGAAGAGTCCTTCATCGTTAGTCATGTGGTTAGTACACCCACTATCAATTAACCAAAACTGAGTTGTCATGGCATCAGCTTTAAAGCAAGTAGCTACGAACAAGTCTTCCTGATTGTGTCCAGCAATCGGATTTGCTTTTTCTGTTCACTGCTCCTTGCAAACCTTCTTGATGTGCCCTAGTTTTCCACATTTTCTGCAGTTAATGTCATGTCTCCACCAACATCGTCTCTCTGGATGGCTCGGGCGCTTGCAATGCTTACAAACACCATAATCTTTAGATTGGGATGTTGTTTCACCAGTTTTGTATCCTCGATTGTTATTTCTTCTGGAACTTTCAGCCTTTACTGGAAAGACTCCTTCTACAGCTCCATCTTCTCTCATAAATCGTCGTTGCTCTTGGGCATTCATCGCGTTCACCAATTCAGCAAGAGTGATTTGCGATAAATCCTTTGTTTCTTCAAGCGAAGAGATTTTCGCCTCATATCTCTCATGTACCGATACTAGAATTTTTTCAATGATTTGTTCATCAGGGAAGTCCTTCCCAAGTAGGCGCACCTTGTTGCCAATTCCTAGTAATTTGTCGGAGTATTCTCGCATGGTTTCTGAATCTTTCATCTTCTGCATTTCAAATTCTCTGATGAGCTTGAGAATTTGCATATTTTTCGTTCGTATTTTTCGTTCATTCGTTACATTAATACTCCTTCTTTAAGTAGTCCCAAATGCTTTTGGTTGAGCCCAAGTTCATTATCCTTGGGAATATGTGCTCTGAAACTGCTGAAAAAGAGTAGCTTTGGCCTTTGATTTCCTTGTGTTTCGATCTTTATGGTTCTTCATTTGAGTCATCGTCGGATATGCGGGTAATGGATGGACTTCATAGTCGTCTTCTATGGCTTCCCATAGATCAAACGCCTCAAGATGGACAATCATACGGATCACCCATGTTTGATAATTTTCTCCGTCAAAGATTGGTGGTGCATTTGTGAATTGTGTTTCTGTTTCCATTCCTCTCTAAAAACGTTTACAGATCCCTTAAGAAAACGGCTCTGATACCAATTTGTGGTTTTATGAACTGAACTGCATTAAATTAAGAAAATGACTCTCCTAATCACGAGTACAATACTGACTTCTTATACTGCTAGACTCCATTACTTGACTAATTCATCATGAAACAAATTTAACAAATAAAAATAAATAAAAGCTGAAATTGCGGACAACTAATCTTGACTGAATCTAAGACAACTCTAACACACGGTTTGAAGCAATCTCCATGTGTATGATACAGCAGGATTGATGACTACTTTCAGAAGATGGGGTTTTCAAAAACCCAAGTGAACCTGCATTTTACGTGAAAGAATCTCTTGGTGAGCTGTTGGTTATCTCCCTATACGTTGATGACTTGATAGTCACAGGAAGTAATGTAGCCAAGGTAGCAAAATTTAAATCTGAAATCCTCTAAGGAATTTGAGATGACTGATCTTGGATTAATGTCTTACTTTTTGGAATGGAAGTACAGTAAAAGGAGGATGGGATTTTTATACACCAAAAGACGTATGCCACAGAGATTCTCAAGAACTTTCAAATGGAAGATTGCAAGAGCATGGATACAACAATGAACTGAAAAAGATGGAACTGAAAAAGTGGATGAATGGAAATACAGAAGTTTAATTGGATGCTTAATGTACTTGACATCGACAAAATCAAATATCTTGTTTGTTGTAAGTCTCTTATCAAGGTTTATGCACTATAGTAGTGAGCTTCATTTCCAAGCTGCAAAAAGGGTTATAAGGTACATTAAAGGAACAATTCAATATGGTATCAAGTTTGAAATCAGTCAGAATTTTAAGTTTATTGGCTTTTCATATAGTGATTGGGCAGGGTCTAAAGATGATATGAAAAGCACTAGAGGTTATTGCTTTGCTTTTGGTTCATGAATGTTTTCTTGGTGTTCAAAGAAACAAGAAGTTGTAGCATCAAGTACAGCCGAAGCAGAATTTATAACAGCCAATGACACAGTCAATCAAACCATTTGGATAAGAAAGTTATTAAGCAATCTGAACATGGAGCAGAAAGAGCCAACCGAGATATATGTTGATAATCAAGTTGCTATTGCCATTTCAAAGAACTCAGTTTTTCATAGAAAAACCAAACACTTCAAGATTAAAGCTCTATCATTTGAGAGAAGAACATAAGAATGGAGAAATCAAACTGATGTATTGCAATACAAAAGACCAAGTGGCTGACATATTCCCAAAAGCATTACCAAGAACAAGATTTGAAGAGTTAAGGAATAAATTGAGAGTTCGCAGAAGCTAAGACAAGGAGGAGTGTTGCAGTTTGTCTCCGTTTCTGTTTTAATTGTTGCAAAATAACATGCTAATGTTGACCGAGTTTTAAGATTTAGTTGTTTGAGTCGTTCCTTAGTATTAGGGGTTTCTAGTTTAAGTCTATTAAGTATAAATAAGCAAGTTGTAAACGTGATGGTTTAAGCTTCGATGGTCTAATAAGAAATATTCAGTTCAAATAAACAACAAAGCATATGCACCATCGTCGTTTCAGTTGTCATGGAAGTACGATGCATTCCTCAGTTTCAGGGGAATAAATGTCCGCAAAAGATTTCTCAATCATCTCTACAGCTTTCATTAACATAGAAAATCCACACTTTCCGAGATGAACTTGAACGAAGGGACTTCATCAGTCATGTGCTCTTTGAAGCGATCAAGTAATTGATATTCGTTCTCGTTGGTGTTTTCAAGAACTTGTGCATATCACATAATATGTTGAGAAGAAACATCTCGAGTTGATCCCCTTTTTTCTTCGAAAAATATTTGAGGGTAAAAGAGGAAGCAAACTTGGGTTTAGAGCTTTGTCAAAAAAGTAAAATTAAGAATTATAAATAATAATAAGATGATTTGCTAAAAATATATAATATAATTTTAATATTTAATTATTTGTGTATGAGAAGAAATTATATTATAATATATAATTTGTTTTTATCGACAAAGACCGCATATATCCATCGAAGGATTATCTATGATTTGTTAAATATGAAGTAGATGAAAAAAATTATTTAATATTTTTTAATAAAATTGTTGATATTATGTTTTTTTGTCAAGTTGATATTATGTTTTATATTTAAAAAAATGATTTAATATTTTTTGTTTTTTATCTAATACTAATTATTAAAAATATACTATTAATGTATAAGATAATAAATTAGTCAAACGAAAAATATTTCTTCCCGCACATATAAATTTTAGGAAACTAATATTTTACATAATATTCAATAACAAATGATTTAATAGAAACTCAAAATCACCTAAATTTTTTATTTTAATATAGTTGCTAAGAAAACAAAATGTATGGTTTAATATAGGATTTGAAATTTGATTTTTAAAATTTTACAAGATTAATTTTTGAAAATGCAACCTAAAATAATGAGTTTAAGTTAAATTTCAAATTCAAGCAACTCGATAATAAAAATAAAATAATACTAATATCTATAAATAATATATATTATCAACTTCAATAAGAAATTTAAAACCAATATTTAAAGAACACATAATTGTTGACAAAAAAAAGAACACATAATTTGAATAAATATTTAAATAACATATAATTTGAATAAAAATTTATAAATAAATATTTAAATATCCATAATTTGACAAACCTCTAACTTCAATAAACCCCTAAGAAAATAAAACCCATGCAAATTTTTAGTTATTAAAGAATTAAGTATCTTAGTGAAAAGCTAAAAATATGTTTGAAGAGTCTTGTATAACTTAGGAGTAGATAATTCTTCGACGGGTGTATCTCTTGCGGTCTTTGTCGATGATTTTCTGGTGGATATGTGGCCCTGGTGCTGGAGGACATTCAACTGGTTTCGGAACTCTAAATTGATCCCCCTTTGGAGTGTTGAATCCATCTTCTTCTTCTTTTTCTGGCGTCAAACTCACCGTAGGTAACACGGAGATCGTCACTTTAAGCGACTTTCTTGGATTATCCATGGCTATGATCGTACAAAATTCAACAAGAGAAGGTTGTTCGTTATATTTGATATGGAGGGTTGTTCATTATTATACTTGTTTTGGAAACAGAATAAGTAAATTTGCTTCTTTTTTTTCTCTCATAAAAGTGAAAAGAAGAAGCAAACTTGGGAGAAATAAAAGTGAATTTGCCTCTTTTTCTCTCATAAAAGGAAAAAGAAGAAGCAAGCTTGGGTTCAGGGCTTCTCTGACCTTTTTCTGATTGAAAGCTTCTCATGAATATATCATATGGAGAAAAAAGGCTAAAGAGGAAAAGAAATTTAGAATATTTAACCGTGTGCAAATTTAAAGATAAGTCTTCGCGGCTAAGAACGAATATACGATAAATCATTGTCACGAATTATATGTTCCTTACTTATTTAATATGAAAACTATAATATTTTTAATAATTACTTGGTTTATAGTTTAAGCAAGAACAATAACTAAGAGGTGTAATTCAGCATATTAATAGGAATATCTCTCTGTTTTCAATAGATACAAAGGTTGTCAAGAGCATAAGAAGAGTTTTTACTTATTTAATGTCTCTGATTATATCTTTATAAGAGTGTGAACAGACAATAGTAATGGAGTGATGTCTGACTCCTTTTTCTTTCACATTCTGGAGTAGCCAAAGTTATCACTATATTGAGACATGAATTCATCGTTGAACTCTTTGAAACTTTCCATAATCGCTGGCATTTCTTCTTCTGCAGGCAGAATCGTTGTCCTCAGATGAAACACCCTTGAAACCAAAAAGATCAAAAAAAGGATGAGCTATAAAGAAAGAGGTTGCAATAATATGTAAATGTTGTTTCCAGTCAGAGGTTTTACCCATCTTTTTGTCCAAATCCAGAGCCTGGAACTGTGGAGATTCCTGTGGCTTCTAAGAGCTTAAGGCAGTAGAAAACGTCTGGGACTTTTCCAGCTTGTTTTGCTGCTTGGATTGCTTTTGGTGGCAACTTTATCTGTGGGAATGAATACATAGCACCTTCTGTGAAATTACAGACGACGTTTTTGCAGCTGTTGAATCCATCAGTCATCATCCTTGCTCGTTTTCTTAGTGATTCTAGTATTCCCTTGCTGTTAATAAAGTTCGAGTGAATTTCCATATAACTTGATTCTTCCTCAAACAGTGTTATTTCAAGTAGAACATTCAGTTAACTGCTTATACCTTTCACGAATGAATTGATCATAAGAAATGTCTCCAGGTTTTGGTGGGCTAACCATTAAACCCATCTACACAAAACAAAATCAGGTTCAGCAAATATATCAATCATCTATAACCAACAGTTGAGAAGAAAACAGGAAGAACTTACAAATATTTGCGCAGAGACGTTGGGACTGAGAGCTATAGAGGCAACCTTGTATATCTCCTCAACAGTCTGCATGACCAGAAATTATAAGACTTTTGCAACCACCAAAATCACCGTAAAGAGAGATGGTCAGGTACAAACCCTGGGAGGGATATTTGTCATCTCAAAGTAACCACCTCTTTGCCCACATTCGCCCAAATATCCTTTAGAAACAGTGTGGAAAGATATAAGCTGAACTTCTTTGCTGATTGGTGCTCCCATATCCATCAAAACCTTTACAACGTTCAGAATAAAATGAAGGATGATCAATCATGCAGAAGTTCCACAGAGACCAACGACCACAAACCACTAGGGTTAAGATACTAATGAAAGACAGTTATTACCTTCTTGGAACTAATGAAGGGCCGCTCATCTTGGTATATGTTTTGTTGATACACTTCGTCTCCAAGAAGAACCAATCTCTCATTACAACAGAACCGCAGTATCTCTCTTAAGTTAGCTTCGCTAAGACACTGGCCAGTTGGGTTTCCGGGGTTGATGATCACCATTGCCCTTACCTGCATTAACCATATGTGGAAAACATAAATTGGAGTGGAGAAGTAAGATATCAATAAAAAGCCACAGCATCAACAGTTTTGAGGAGAAGATTAGAAGGATTCTAACTGTTAGTCCTTGAGAGCGAGCCTGAGCAACAGATTGGCGAAGGTTGTTAACATCAAGTCCCCAATTTTCAGTCTCTTCAAGATAGTAAGGAACAAGGGTGCCACCTAACAGTGATATGGTAGCCGAGTAGAGTGGATATTGTGGAACTGGAACCAGAATCTGCCAACCAATTAAAATTGTGACCCAAAAGCTACTTTAAACCATACCACTTGCCACAAATCCGAATTCTAAGCCATCAAGTAACCCCATTTACAGTTGATGTGTAATCATAACATACATCCCATTCATCTTGCCCTACATCTCACTAACGTAAACATTTATTGGACTCGGGGTTGACGCAAATTGTTATAAGCCGATTCATGAAAAAAACAAACGAAATGGCTCCACATCCATGTGCAAACGCTTTAAGTAACAAGCGAGTTAAGATTCATTACTCCGTCTTTCTGGCCACGTATAATACAATTCAAGATTTGCATCACACCTTTGCTAGCTCCATCAGTTAAATATATGAGTTCTGGGTCGCTGTAATTGGAAGATAAGAAGCAAAACGCCTTAGGAATAGTTTTGTTACACAAGAATGCATTTAAACTGCACAGAGAAAATTGAAGTAATCACCTTGGATATCCATCACGCCGTTCAATGAACTCAGCAACTTCTTTCCGAACTCCTGGAAGACCTCTGGAGTCACTGTAAGCACCTAATTAAAATTATGCAAAACTTGATTTTATTATTCAACCTTAGCCAATATAGGAGCTGATACCAATTATCCGAGTTCTCTAATAAAGACATACCAAGGCCACCAGAAGTCAAGGAAAGGTAATGCTTTGCTCTTACAATAGCATCTGCTGGGAATATCATCCCAACATTTGGGTTATCTAGCAGAAATGGTGCTTGGCATAGAGCAACCACCTGGATTGGTTTTTAATCTGTTTAGGCTTAAATTTATATCATCAGAAAACAAGAGATCTGCACAAATACCTGGCGAGGAAATGTCAGAGGCTTCTGTCCTAAAGCATGAGGATTTCCAACATTTGTGAAAATAATCTGTAAATTTGACATTCAGACAAGTTAGAAAACCAAACACACTGCCCATGTTTCAACAGAAAACGAAGCTCACAATTGCAAAGCTGTTACCTTTTTGCCTTCCTTCTGAAGCTCAGAAGCACGGAGATAAAGTTCACCTCTGACCGCATACTGACAGTTCTTCACGTTTTCATTCAAAGACTCGTAGTCTAATGCTTTGAGAGACATTTTTTTTTGCAAGTATGTATTTTCGAGCTAAATCAAAATGATTTTCTCACTTCCACTCCCTATAACCAATATAAGCAGGTGTATAATACGTTGATGAGGTCATCACGAGAAGGGCAATACATAAGAAGACTAAATAAACAGTTTAGTGGAGCTAGCTTTGAGCCTAAGCGTGTCAGTAAACTAGTAGAGAGGTCACATCAACAACAGAATTTGTAAGATAGATTTTTGCTCGACTCTATTAACTACAGAAATTATCATATAGAAACAGTGAAAAAATCCCCCAGAATCAGCACCAGCCCACTAGATTCGAGTATATAATACACATAGACAGTAAAATTTTCTAAATCCATAGAACAATCTCGAAATGAAAAGGCGACGTCTTTTCAAATGGGTTTTCGAAATCAGACAAAACTACAAGACTTGTATCAAAATCAGGATGTTTGGAAAATCTCGATCAATCAGGACTCACCTTCGACTCGGTTTCGTCAGCCCCCAAAGTCACGTTCCAGAGCACAGCAAGAAAGACTTAGGATGCTTATTCCAATTAGTGTTCTATACTATGATATATAAAAAGTATTATATATCTTCGGTAGATCAAAATTGTGTGTCTGACGTGAATTTGGACACTCGTCTGATCAGATTATGTGGCATAAGGAAAACGCAAAAAGACGACGCAGCAGAGCCACTGGAATTTGGCTAAAAAGGGGATTTTATCAATAACAAAAGTCATTTGTAGCGTTTGCGAATTTTGCTACAAATCAATAAAAGAAAAGTGAAGAGATTTTGTATGGACTCTGTTTTTTTAATTGCAAACAGTTTCTGATATCATCACAACCTATAAAATGATCCCACATCCCTTGGGTTTTGCGTCAATGTCATTCTCCAGAAAGATACTCTTTTGTTTCTTTGTCTTTGTCCTCATAACAAAGAGTGTCTCCATCGAATCTTTAATAGGTGACTAATTCAGTAACATGAATGTGCAAGATGATTAAGAACATAATCATAAATCATGGACACATTAGAAGAAAAAACAATTAACTTTTGTTCTCCAGACTCTCTGTACATGTAGTTCACTAGCCATTGACAGAAAGCCCCCACAAGCATTGTGTTGAATGTCCAACTTTGTAAGAAAACACTTTCAGTTTCAACAACAATACATAAAACGAAAACCAATAGAATCAAAAAGATGTATGCTTTATCTATTCCATATATCATTACCAGACTCCAGATTGCTGAGACTATTTCATCTTGCGTGAGATCTCTATGTAATTCAAAAGTTTCTTTAAAGCCTTCCCACTATCTATAGCTTCCTTTGCTCTCTTCATTGCTACAGCTACATCATCTGCACCTTCACTTCCTAACAAATGATCCACCATACCAGCATTTAGAACGATTCTATCATAAGCCGCACCTTTCTCACCACGAAGCGCTGCCAAACCCAGCTCTATGTTCTTTGACACCTGTTCATTCAACAAAAGTACGCCTTAAGCTTTCTCTCAATTTCCTTTCGTACCATTGTCGTCAACTGTGTGAAACAAATATGGGTTTTGGAGGTTTTACCGAACGATCAGTTCGTGGACTTTCAGTTGGTTCAAACCCATAGTCTCTTGCATCCACCTCAAGATTGAAACTCAGACGCGAGACCCCTATGATTTCACAGGTTACTTTAGCCATGAGTTTCAGGAAACACTATATTGATGTAAGACAAATACTAGCACCGAGGATAAGGCAGATTAGTTTTATTTCAGTTAGCGTAAGATCCCATCTAGACAAATGACCTTTCCGAATTAGACTGCATAGCAATTTTAGACAGGCCAATCCGCCAAAAGACTCCTATCACCAAGGCAAATTGGTACATCAAGACTCCAAGCCAGCCAAATTCGAGATGAGCTGATAGTTTATTAGCCTATGGTCTCCTACTAGCTACAAGCCAGTTTACCACAACACAAATTTGCGCCTTTGATATTGTGTCCAACCTTGTTTGGACTGGGTTCATATGATATTCATGCAGTTATTTCTAGATTAAATCTACAGAAAGTTACGTTAGCTATTCTTACCATCCGCTTCTAGAGCCGTGTCCGAACTCGATGTACGAAACCCAGAACAGTAGTTAACAGGAAAACCTTTTGATGCACTTGCTGCTCGCACCCGCGTTGTCATTGAAAGGGCCCCCTCCTCGCCCTGCATAACCAAGAGAAACCTTATATATTCCCTTACAATCATACCTGATAAAAATTTGAAAACTTATAACGGAAACTAATAGGACAAATGCACAGTAACTCAAACGGCATGGACATATGTGATGGCATAAGAGAGAGAGAGAGAGAGCCAACCTTAACCACCAAACCAGAATGGACACCTCTTCGTCTCATAAGCATTAAGAGAGGTTCTTCGTAGCCTTCATGATAGAACCCAGCAACAATTGCTTCCTTCCCTGTCGCCTGCAGTGAAAAACAGACATGAAATGTCTACATACAGGCACGTCTCTCAAGCCCTATGAGCTTGATCATGAGCTATATAACATATATGCCAATTTTTTCTGAACATTTGTCTTAGCATCATGAGCTATATAGCATCTCGGGCGGTTAAAATCTGATAGCAGGGATAATAAGGTGGTGATCTGTGAACCCTTACCCTCACAAATTGCTGAACTTTCTCAGTTGTTGCCAGAGGAGGCCGCTTCTTTATATGCTCTCTCATTTTGATTAACGAATATCTGCATATATACGAGAAAATTATCAATACGCCCAGATGTTTTTTTTTACCATCAAACTGCTTATAGAAAGCACAGGAAAAGGCCGCATGCAGTAGCATTGCCCAAGATCTAGATAAACAAAGGAATGGCTAAAACAAATGTTTCACAGATATTATACAACGATGGCCGAGCTTCTCTCAGACTGAGATATGCAAATCCAGCCTGCTCGTCCTGGATGGAAAAATAAAATTTTATAGTGCATGTAAATCATAGAAATAATCTGGCAGAAGAAAGATCGACATAATAAAAGCCTCTAGGACATTAGTTTAAATTATTGTAGGCACCTCGATAAGTTCTTTAGCCTGGTGAACAGACAAAGTTGTATTTGCTCCCATAAACTTCAGCATTTGTTCCTCAGTCACACCCCCCTGAGGAATATAGGAAGAGTTGAAAAGTTAAGGAAAAGATATCTAAAACAAATTTTCGAAAACATCACCATTTTTGGGAAACTTATAATACTGATTTTGTTTTGTTATTAATACTTTTGGTGGCATCCATTCCACGCCATGGAGCATTGAAGATTCACCATAGCAGGATCTGACTGCAGCCACATATAGAGTGCTTCGAAAGAAACGAGTATTCCCATCATAAGGCTCGCCATAATGGGTTAAGGATTTGACATCAGCAACTGGAGGAGCCCCTGCAATTAGTTGATGGTGCTTTAACTCAAATCAGAATGTTGTATCCTTGCCTGACATTATCAGTTAATTCTCTGATTCTCACTATGTATAAGAAAAGTTGCTTTTACCATGTTCATCATCGAATGCAAGGCAGTAAGCTTTAAGCTCGCGATCTGTTTCTCTGTTCATACGCTGACCAATCAAAAACGCCGAAAGCAAGGACTCGCTTACTCCCGAGTTTAAGCTACCTTCCATTGCAAGTGGAAGAATGTCTCTTAAAACACCCTTAACCTCCTCATATCCAAGGTGACCTCCAGCCAAAATCTCTCTCAGTGCGCCAACCAATCTCATCTCACGAGTCTCATTGCCAACAAAAGTTGGCCCAACCGAATTTCCGGTACCCAAAAGAGAGCCTTCAGGATCTGCAATGAAGAGCACATCAGGAGGTAGTGCCCGAACGAGGAGCGGCCAAAACACATCGATTGCCCGCCTTTCACCTTCGCTCCACTGAGTTTCCTCCGGAAATGCATTTGCACGGATTGTCATTCCAGCAAAAAATGCCCCAAGTTGCGCCTTTGAAACAGGTTCTTCGTCTTTTAACTCCCCTCTAGCTGCATCCCAGTCAGATGAGGAGTGAGGCTAATCCAAACGCCCAAGCTTACTAGTGAACTACCATCAATAAACAAAGTCGCTAACCAAGAACCGAATGCGAATCATATTCCATATGGGTTTTCACATTCTAGCCCAAATTCTAACAAAGCGGCAAAATTGATATTCGAAATCAAACAAGCTGAAGATATAAAGCTTGAAACTTTTAAAAGCTTAGGATTCGAGCTAAAAAGCGGGAATTTCAATCTACCATTACAGGTTCTTTTGTCCATTACACAAACATAAAGTCACTAATCTAGTTAAGTCAAAATCGGAGGATGAAAATGCGCACCTGATCTTAATATAGTATCAAACACCTTGAAAGCCTGTTCTTCGCTGAGGGGTCTAGTCTGAGTTGGCCCTGTACAAACCCTAGCTTGAGCATCAAGAACGGTAGGGTTTGGCTTTAGAATCGCCGATTCCCGGTATGTAGAAGATAACGCCGGGTTCTTAATATCGGATTCCTTCAATCCTAATTGCTCCAGCATTGCAGAGTCCAACACTGCCTTGATAGTCAACCCGCCACTGAGCTTCCGATTCCATGGACGGCCACAATCGGTTGAAGGAAACCGAAGGCATGAAGAACTCAATCTGTCGAAGTGAAGGGACCTCTTGATTTGAAACGACGAGATCGAAGAGAGGGAAAAGGAAGATTGGGGATTAAGAAGAGCTTTCATCGGTTGGTTCTACAGTTTATCTCAACAAGTCGGGTTCTCAGATGAAGATGATGAGTTCTCAATGTTAAATTCTTTCAATTACAAAATAAATTTTAGTCAGACTGCTTTGTAATAAAATATTCTTATCTGGCTACTGAGGTTGCTCAAAAAACAAAACAAAATCTGGCTCCCAATCAGACTAGGCAATCTTTTATTCGCATCTTTATTTCACACGGAATATCTAATTTATTCTAGAGTTCTTTACCATTTGTTTTATATAATCTCGAATTCATTCATTTCAGATTATACAGTTTAAACTGGCTTTTAAGTTTAAACAAAAACTTATAATATAAATAAACTCAACTCAGTTGAATGATTTAAACTCAGAAGCCAGTTTAATAACATATTTTCTCATCCATAGAAGATGAAAACTTATATTCACACGAAACTATGTCCTCTTTAAATTTTTTCCTTGAATATATATTTCTCCCTGGTTCAAATTGTTTAAACCGAAACCAAATCATACTGCGTTTGATGTAAACCAATTCATGAACAGAAAAAAACTCGACCCGCTTTTTTTGGGTCCACAATAATTGTACCCAATTCACTCTCGGTTTGGACGCAGTATGATGAGTTTCAAAGGACCGTATTTATCGGTAAGCTATAGGCCCATAATCTTCGCCGGTAACGTACATAGGCCTACCGAAACTTATTGGCCTGGGATTATATGGATCAACCTATAATGGGCTCATATAGCATATTTAATATGAAATTGTTGTTAATTAATGCATCATGTTGTAACTCATTTGGTTTGAAGGCTAAGCTCCACCTCATGAGTTCGACAAGTCAAGACAGAGAGGAAAATAAGCAAAAGAAGAAGAAAAATATAGGACAACACCAAATATCTCGATAAGTGAGGCAATTTTCTTATTTAATCTGATTTTATTTTAGAATTAATTGAGAATATTTGGATAAGTGAAAGAAAACGTGGCCATTGATGTATATAGACTAAGAGTGAGGTTCTACATATTTAATTATTATGAATAAATGACTCAACTACTTTATAATTATCATCTAATTACTCGAATACTCCTTTAAAATTTTGGAAAAAGACTTGTCCGTTTTATTACAAAACTACCCTAAAAAACTACTAACACAAAAAAAAAACTTACTCTTTCTCTTTTCATTTTTCGAAAATCTTCTTCTCCGAAAATTTGAATCTTCGACTTTCTCCACTGGTTTCTATGTTTCTCTTTCAAATTGAAGGTAATGTACTATATGTTTTGCGATTTCGAACTTTAAATTGTAGGGCTTCTAAAATTTTGATTTTGATTTTATTTTTTCTAGAGCTTGGGACATTTTGATTTTGATCGAGTGATTCAAGGCACTATTTGGTCAAGCTAAATGATGTTAGTTTAGTCTCAATTGTTAGTTTGTATTTTGGTAGATATAGGCTAATTTTACGGTAGAGTTTGGTAGATTTATTTATAAGGTGGTTGACTTTAGTAGAGTTAGTTTATAGTGTGGTAAAGTTTGGTTATTTATTTATAGTATGGTAGACTTTGGACGATTTGTTTTTTAACTGTTTTATTTTTTATTTATCATAGGAACACAATTATGGGGGTGGAGCAGAAGTACCCTCAAAGGGTGATTTCAATGGAAGGGCTCCCGATGATAAAAAAAACATTAACCACTATTGATCGTTGAAGAAAATAACAACGATGATGTTTCTTATTGTGCTGATGCATACGATGACATAGAGAGAAATTCTCAACTTGGTATTATATTGAGTTTGCTGGCACAAGGTTCACATGGGCAAGCAAATATGTGCAACACATATTTGGAAATATTCTTTACACACCTAAGATGCATGAGTTGTGGGTGTTAGCTGATGGTCGGCCAACCAGATCTTCTTTGAATGAGTTTGAGCATATCACACAGCTCAGCTACGGATTGCATGATCCTAATGATGAAAACTTAGTTGTAGGAGATTTATGGGTTAAGATAGGTTTAATCCACAGTGATGCTACTAACTGGGTTGAGCTTGATGTAATATTAAAGAGATGCAAGGATTGGTCCCTTGCAAAGAGAAAAATGGTGGGGTTGTTAATGGTGTTGAACGTAGCTATATTCGGTCATGCGAAGCTGGTCATGGATCCAAAAAGATTTGAGAGGCATCCTTGGGGCAGAGTAGCATTTCTTGTCCTACTTCAATCGCTCTCTCCATCATCATTGTAGGCTTCAACGTTAAGTATGCACAACTTTGTTCATGTGCTTCTAATATGGGCCTTCGAGTATATCCCACATTTAGGAGTAATGTGTGGATATACTTAATGGAACATTATATGAGACATTTTGGGATATCCTAACGTCAACAAAGAGGAAGGTTGAGGAGCACCATGAGCTTCAAAGTGCCAAGAAGTCAAAATCAAAGGTGAACGTGTAGAAAAAGAGCCAGAAAAGAAGAGGGAGCTAGAGAATATAAGAGAGTGCCAGATAAGAAGAAATTGATTGAGAAGAAGAATGCTCATAAAAGTCCAAAGATGAAGGAGAATACGCTTATGGACTTGCATCCCGATATGACTTTGGCTAACTATCGGAAGACGGTCAGAGAAAAAGATAAAAATGTTGGAGAAGAAATGGAGGAATGAGTTTGAGGCTAAAAACAAGGAGTGGAGAAAAATATGATATTTGAAATGTTGCAGTCAATGAAGCATGTGTTCGATGTGATGAAATTTGATCAACTAAACACATTTGAACAGCTTACAAGAATAAAGTAAGAAACAGTAGACGAGATGGTGACATATGAGCGGCTTTGTAGGCTTGAGGAATCCATGGCACAACAACACTTGACCAATCAATGCCTCATTTATGTATTGGAAACAAAACCACTGGCAATGGCCTTGGAAGAGCATAATAAGTCTATTGTGGATCAAAGCGAGTCTGATGAAAATGAAACCCAAGAAGAATGATGTGTCCATCTGTGTGATGGGAGTGATAAAGACGATTGTGTTGACGCCTCAGATTAAGAAAAATAGTACGTAAAAGTCTACTTGATTATTACTCAGATGTATCGAAGACCCAATTATGTTGTATCAATTTGTAAACTCTGTGGTGGAGTTTATGGTAGAGTTTGGTCGACTTTGTTGATAATATGTTATAGACATGAATAATGTTTAATTGAACTTTGTAGTATTGATTTGATCATTTGGTTTTAGGTTGTTGTCAAAGCTAAGAAAACTTTACCACTTTCTGGAAATGTAGAGGAGATAGTTAAACATGGTAAGGTTTGGTAAATCTTGGTTTAGTTAGGAAATTGTTTTATAGATTTCACTGGAGTTTGGTAGACTAACAATTTTACATTTTTTAATTTTCCAGAAGAAATAGATATTTGAGGCGCAACCAACCTCACAACCTTTCTCCCAAGCATTACCACTTTCTCAAAATGTAGAGGTTAGGGTCGAAGTTTTTGGTAGATATTGGTTGGCTTAGGGAATCGTTTAGTAGATCTGGTGAAGTTTGGTAGAATAACAATTTTATGTTTTTTATTATTTTCCTACAAGTACGGATCTTTGAGGAGCAAAAGACCGCACACACTCTTTTTCCAGAACTACGACTTCATGAAAACCTAGAGGTAGTTAAGCATGGTAGTGTTTGGTAGAATGTGTTGGATTTTGTTTAACTTTTGCCTTTTTCTTTGCAGAATAAATGGATATTTGAGGAGCATTAAACCTCTGACCTTATGTCCCCAACATTAAAAATTGTTATGAACCCATTGGTTAATAGTTATCTAAAAACTCCATAGAAAACTCCATAGCGAACTCTAGTGTTAACTCCAGAGAACTCCCAACTCACCATCTTAAGTATGGTTTATGTTGGACTTTATTTAGTAGACTTTGGTGGAGTTTATTTTTCTGTTACTTTCTAAAGGAATAATGTTATATGTAATTCAGAAATCATTGTTTGAAGGAAATTATGTTGTTAAGCGCATTATAGAGGATGAGGAAACGCTTAACACATACAATCCATTTGGACTACTACAAAAGTCCAAAGTGGTTCAACTATGTAACCTTATCATGCGTAAAATGTAAAGGTCATATATTCTTAGTTAAAACGTTAATGTACAAAATTATTACATGGTGTTTGTTGATTACCCATATTTCCAGAGATAACATGATTTGTGACATTACTTCTTTGTTGAGTTCTATCTTCAGTTACTCATGCTTAGATATTTATGGTCAGAGGATCAATATGGATGTTTAACAAATTTGGTAAATTCCTTGAAGTTTTCTTGGTAAATTTTAGTTGGTTTATTTAATATATTATTACCCTCTTTTGCAGCATATGACATAATATGTTTAGCTGTAGAAATATGCGGACTCCATCTCTGTATAAGAATGATATGATTACATTCCTTGATATTTGGCTATCTGCTTTTGGGTGTGCCTCGTACAAGGCCTTCGCGACAAAGGAGAAAGAGTATATATTCGAAGATTATTTTCGCCAAATGTATACAGGAAGAGCCCCTGTATGGTGTCCAACGAGCAAGTAATGGTTTTGAGATGTTGACACCTTGTACATTGCTCATAACACCAGGACAATCTATTGAGTAACATTGGAGATGGATTTACTTAAGCATAACATTAAAATCTATGATTGCTCCTTCTCAGCTGTGTTGCATCATGTATTGATTGACTCAGTCATATAATGTTAATTGACAATGATCCATTGTCTTATTGAGTTAAATAGATCTTGTTAGAGTTTAGCAAATCTTGGTAGACTATCATGCATTTTTTGGTAGATCTTGGTGGATTTTTCTTCTTAATGTTGCTTATGTTATTTCATTCAAGCAGGTCGTACGCGATGATGATTCCACATCTTGTTAGGAGAATAACACTAAAGGAAATGCAGAAAAATGTTAAAGTGAAGGCTTACACCATCTATAGGGTGAAGTCGACCACGGTGAACTACCAATTCGGTGACTGTGGCATTTATACGCTGAAGTTCATTGAGTGTTTATAAATAGATTTAGTAGGATTGCTGATAAATCCATTTTATTCGCATGAAATTCGGCACTGACGTCATGGATGAGCTTCCACTACCAAAGCAAATTTCATCAACTGATCCCAATCCACGTGGAGGTAAAATTGATAAGGAAGTATTAGTTACAATGTCGCAGGGGTTGCTTTTTGAGTGGCAGAGTTAGGTATATTATTAGTTAGTCTCGTAGAGTTTGTATATACAATGTTTTGTTAACAAATATTCTCAAATAAACAATAATTTATGACATACATGATGGTCCTATGAGAGTATATTAATGTTATTTATTTTGCAATGAACGAAATGGGTTAATATAACAAAATTTTGCCTCATTCATCACAAGGATAAATTTTAGTAGATTTTGGTAGATTTAAGTTAGATTTTGGTAGATCTTAGTAGAGTTTGGAATGACTTAGATGTAGTTTCTAGTTGACCTTACACATAACTTGGTAGATTTTGATAGACATATAATAGAGTTTAGTAGATTTATAGTAGAGTGAGGTAAAGCTAGGAAACAACATGCTGGAAAACAAACTTTGCATGTTCAAAATTGGATGTATACTCTACATGTTCGGTCATTATGTCTCACACCTTTACATCTAAAACAAATCGTCACTTTCCTTGGGCGTTTTGCCTTCAACGAACACACAAACCAACTTTTGAACAGCGGCTTCTTTGGTCAACCATGTTGATTATGTACAACAGAAGGTTTACAAATTTTACTAGCCGCATCTTCAAGTATCAGAGTTGCATCTCTTGGCATCACACATTTGGCGTACGCATTGTACAAGTAACTTCTATAGTAGTAAGGATGAGTGAGGTCAATCTTAGAACGTTGTCATGCTTCTGATGCGGTTAAGGCGTGCACACAAGGTATTTTATCCACGTCAAAATGTTTGCAAGAACACGACTTCTTTGTCAGATTTTTCACATGTGAAGAGGCCGATCATATGACAACAACTTAACGCTCATTGATGTCTTCCACATTGTACTCTACTACATATATATCTAAGATCTAGAAAGTCTACCTTGATTACTACATATATATATCCAAGATCTACAGAAGTCTACCAAACTCTACGAAGCCATACCTATAGGATTTTCTAGATTGTTGTCATGAGAATCTTCGTTGTTGTTCTTGCCTTTGCCCTCCTCTTTGTAAACCACCTTGTTAGCTTTGCCCTATCGTGCTTCAGCTAACACATGATTAATAGATTATGCTATTTTTGGCGTGGTAAAGTTGTATCTATATCTTGTGAAATGTGCATGACTCCACAAACAAATATTTGCCATCATCAAATACTCATATAGCCTTCACTCTACTCTCTCTATTTTGTTGAATATGGCAGTAAACTCGTCTCGCCTATATGTGGTTGTACCCTTCTTAAACAGCTTAAAGGACTTTCTTCCTCTGAATTTGGACAAAATATTTTTACGTAGATGGAAAGTGCAAACCCGCTAAGCGGTAAGCGGATACACATTTTTAATTGTTTTGGCTATTGATTTAAGCATATCTAGAATGATGGTCAATTCTTGATCATCAGGATTGACGCAATTTAGTTGTCTGAAAAACCATTACCAAGATTCATCATTTTTTGTATCAACCACACCAAAAGGCATAAGGAAAATGTTGAAATTCGTGGTTGAGTTGAGAAGAGTCCCTTTATATTTTTCTTGCAAGAATGTTCCATACACAATGACAACCTTTCTCATAAACGAAATCCTCAGATGCTTGCATCGAATGCAAAGAATAGAAACTTGAATTTGTCATATCCTTTACTTCCAGCTTGATAAGTGCTCCCAAATTTACTCGTCTAATCATATACGAATACGAGGGAAGTTCTTTAAAATTATTCTCTGAAGTTGTTCCCGTAGAGCCGAGGTTTCTTTAAAGTATGAAGTGCCTTCCAGTACTACATCTGTACAAAATGAAAACAAAGCGACAAATTTATAACTGACTCTACCAAACCAAAGTCAACAAATATCAACCAATCTCAACAAAACTCTACCATGAAATTTTTTTACATTCAAACCAAAATATTTGTTCAGTGATTCAACAACATGAGCAGGAAGAACAGAAGGCCCAACACTACCAACAAAATCCAAGTATAAACTACCAAGAATATCGGTGGTAGCTTGGCGTGCCCGAGATGACCTCTCAGTAACAGAGGAAGTGTGTTCTCCATAATAGATTTTGATATAGTAATATGGACTCTCAGCATCGTGGCATGAAGCATGTACTCTCCAAGAGCAGTTTGGAGCCCAACATCTCACAACCAATAACATATTTGATGAAGAGAGGACATCAAAGACAAACCTATGTAAAACATAATATTTCTTCAATCTTGACCCAAAATCTTCGTTTGAGGGATAAATTTGTCCAAAAGCTAATTGAAATGACCTCATTTTGATGTATAAGTACTCATTATCAAATGTCGAATCTCTATTCTTACTTAGGAGGTATACTTTTTAATCTTCTTCTTTATGGTTCCTTTGAACATGTATGAGGTCTTCATCACTAGAGATTGCACCATTTACATCCTCGCACTTGTCGAATCTCATTTATGTTTCCTCATTATAGTTAACGTGTTTCTCTTCTTATTTGACAGTCTGCCTAACTTTGCGACACTTTGAAGATGGTATACCAAACATATAATCAAAATTATCAAAGGAAGGCTCGCATTTAGGCTCAAATCTTATACCTTCTCATACAGGTACATGAAATCTCCACACAAAGACGAATTGGCTCTTTTCAAAATTTTTGCACATACCCACGTAGTTGTCTCTCGTTGGTCACAAAGATAGGAGGTGTATTGTGTGGTAGTGAATGCATGAGTTCATTTGATATGTAACTCAATTTTACCTTATAAATCTATTGATTTTAATCAAAATCTTCATGCACCATCTTCACAAACTCATCATAACGCACATCTTCACTCAATTTGATGATTTTACAACCAATAGAAGTATCCATTACAAAAGAACCAATGATTTTGGTCGAATTTCCAACTCCCACAAACTAAGATAATTTTATCCATAGATCTGAAATCAAGAAAACGAGCTCAAATGATAAGGAATGAGGTCAAGCAACAATGGTGATTTTGTGCTTCAATGGTGTTTTGTTGCGATGGGTAAAATTATCATTTTATAAACTAGGGTAAATGAACCAACTCTCGCAAACTCGACCAAACTACCGTAACTAACTCTGACAACATCTGCCACAGTATCAAATACAAATCTACCAAACTCTATCACACAATGTACGAACTCAACCAAACTCTACCACGCTGTTGTTACTAATTCTGCCAAAATATACTACACCATCATTAAGAAATCCACCAAAATCTATTAAAGTCTACCAAACTGAAAAAACTTCATACACACCGTCCCCAACAATATGGCTTCCTAATTACAAAGAAAATAGTATAGTTGTTCTTCGATAATACTTGGTGGAGATAAATTATTGTATGGTAGAGTTAGGTGGAACTCAAAGTTGATGCAGCATTAATGTTTGTAGACCTAAGCAACGCACTGACGTGATACATTCCGCTAATAATTTTTTTGTTATCATGTTTTTGTTTACAGATATAAAATAGTAAAATAACATTTTACGATTTTATAAAAGTGTCAGTGGATTATTTTAAAATATTTGAGTTATTATCCTATTAATATAGTTTTCTAGCTAATCATCCTTTAATTATAGATAACTTAAGGGTAATTAGCTAATACAGTACTTAACTATAAAGTCTTAAGCGTTTGATGCGGTTGTGGTCAACTGCTTTTAGTGAGCTTCATGTTAGCGAGTCTCTCGAGGAACACATTGAAAACATCTTCACGACTAAGCATGCTGACTCGGACATGCTTCTTGTCAGAGCCACAACGTTCCCCTGCTCTGCACGTTACCTTCTGTCTCCTCAACTCACTTACCAGATCTGTCTCTTCTTTCGTCCCTACCCACGCAAACGCTGCAACCATAAAACTGTTACGTCTTATTCAATTTTACTAAAATCCAACCCTTACAACAAAATAACAAATTTTACCAGGATAAGATTCGAGTGATTTTCCAAAAAAGTTGCAAAATGCTTCAGGATACTTAGGAAGAGTAAAAACATCGCTCTCTTTCACCACTTCACGAAGCTTTTCCCAACGGTTCTTCATCATCTCACGACCATACTTGAAGAAATTTTCAGACTCGCACTCACTCTTACAAGTCTCCTTTAAGACTTTGAGAATCTTTGCGGTCCGAACCTGTGATTCCTTGGACACACCAATTGAGTTCACCATAATATACTCAACCATCTTCTTAGCAACCTCCTTGTCCTTCACCAATGCCCACCTTCATCAAATTAATTAACCAACCCCATTAGTAACTAATCTATGATTTTGTTGTAACAATAAAAAAAAACGTGGATGTTAATCTAACCCGATGCGGGACCCAGCGTGGCCTGTGATCTTGGAGAAAGTGAAGAGCATGATGTCATGGTCTTCACGACGAGTGATGGGAGTGTAGTGAGGCCAGTAATAAGCAAAGTCATGAATCACTTTAGCTTCGTCGTCGTCTGGACGATTCACCACCGTCTCTCTAATGGTTCCGTCTGGGTTATTAGGTGACGTAACAAGCTCGATGTACGGACCCTTTTTCTCGAAACCCCAAGCGTCTCCTTCCCACTTGTACATACCCGACCGAACATACGTTGTCTCCTCCACATACGTCTGTATTCATAAAACATTTTCTTATATTCTCAAAAAATTGAATTATTAAGAAAAGAAGAATGATTTTGGGTTAAAGCAAAATTAAAATAAAAGTGGGGACATGAGCATGTTACTGATGTCTTTGCACATGAATCCATAACACATGTAGTATGTAAGAATGGAAAGTGTTTTTGTAAATTGTAAAATACAAAATGGTGGATGAGTTGTGTTGAATTCGAGAAACATGTCTGTCACTGTGTCTTTTAGATCTCCAATCTTGCTTTTAACAATCAACACCTATTAAATCTTTCCATCAAATCAACTTTTTTTTATTAATTAACTACGATAATTTTATATAGAAAACTGAACTCATATAAGAACCCAATGAAGTTTTCTCAAAGTTTAAGGGCAAAGGGGAAAAAAATAAGAGTCGTTTTAGTATTTTTCCAAAACTATTTTATCAAAGTAATGTATAAATATCCTAATTAAGTAAAAAAACACACACACAACAATTGCTTCTTTAGTAAAAGATATATCCAAAGCAGAACCAAAACCGTTACAATACTTTATTTTCTTTTCTTTTTAAATCGTTTATTTAACAGGATGGTGAATTAGTAAGTACTTCAGAGTAAATCAAGATTTTAATTTATGAAAAAAGAGCAACGAAGATAAATCTGTATTTGATCCGAATTTTAACTCGAATTATTAAGATAATCAATCAAATTTGAGGTTTGTGTAGCTTGAAACTCGGTTCATTAGTCAAGGATGATAAAAAGAAAAGGAAGTTTTACCAGATATTTTGTGGTAATTAGTTTAATAAAAAACAAAATTAAATAATGTAAATGAAAATATGTCAACGGAGATTAAAGTAATTAATAATTAAAAGAAGGAAAAGATAGGAGGAGTGGTAGGGACATACGGAGTAAAAAGGAGCAGCGGCAACGATGCTGACAGGTTGGGACCGGGCAAGTGAAGATAATGCGTGGACGGCCGCTTGGCAAAGCTGTGTCGAGCCGGTCCCAACCACTATGTAACGGTCCTCAGTCGCAGCGTTACCGACCGCACCGTGCAACTCCTTGATCGCATCTTCAAGTTCTGGTTCAAGGAACCAACACAAGTTTGTTATGTCGCTGAAGTAGCTCATGAGATCACAACCACGTATCGTCACCGTACACCTGTCTCCAATCTTCCTCCAGTATTCTTCGTACGCCGTTGGATCCCCACTGCAACAATTTTTATTTTTTTTTTTAAAGAAAAAAACTGGTTCGTTAGTAAAAACCGGAGATTTGATTTAATCTTGCAATGCAGTTACAGGTTTTGAGGAAATTTTTAACTTACTGATCGAGATTGATGACGGAATCAGACAAAGAGTTGTTCTTGTTCGAGTTCTCCAATTTCACCATCTTCTTCGTTTAGTCTGCTTCGTCTTCTTGGTGCTCTTTTTGCTTGGTTTGTAACAGTGTTTAATGATTGGAGAATAGTGTAGGTTTGAGTATATTTATAGAAGGAAAGCGATATTTTCTATCTATATTTTATTATTATTTAAAGAAAATAGAAAAGGCAAAGGGTGTATCGACTTTTTAATGGAAATAAATTATGAGGAAAAAATATTGTAAAAATTTTATGAATGTTTTTTTTTGCTGTCAATAATACGATTCTTTTACGCCGAAGTCAGGTGACCTAATTGTGTAATCATTTTACAAATCTTCAAGACATCAAAGATCGAATCTTCTACATGCAGTAGTAAGAGCATAATTTAAAAACCATTAGAGTAGGTGACAAAAATAAAATATGTTATACGACAAAAGTTAAAATAGTTTGGTAAACTGATCATATTTCTTGTTTTCTTTCCTCAGTTAATCATTTTTCTAGAAAATAATAATTTGGAATATATCCACTTTATATTTATTGCATACTAATTATATAATCGAACAGTATTAATCAACATATCTACATGACCGATCTAGGACTAACTTTAGGTACAAGGAACTAGTTCATTTAGAAAGAAAAAAAAAGAAATATATATATATATATATATATATATTGAAATAAGGAAAAAACAAAAGTTTAACCCCAAAAAATTGTGTATGAAGCACTTGTCCCACCCAACAGATTTCTGTCATTGTAGATGATATAAGTAGAGTTAGCGATAAGTTTTTTGGATATTTTGTAAATGGTGTCAATTTTAGAAGATTAGCCGGTGTTTACTTACATATTAAATTTGAAAACAATATATTATATGATATTGATTCCCTAGTTCGTAATCGTAGTATTAGAGGATCAACCTATAATTTAAACGTTGTATTTTTTCTTTCAAAGATTTCCCCAAGTATTTATAAAGTAAACATTTGGAGAAAAATCAACATATCTAGATTAAAATAACCATTCTAAAAAAATCAACAAACCATTCTAAAAACTTTTGTATGTATTCTAAAACTGTATTATAATTTCAACTATACTTCATATTATATTGTCTTTTGTATCATTAGTTATAAGAGTATGTAGTTTCTGTTTTTAATTACTGCACATAACCATCAATTTTTTATTTATCTGATTTGTGTTGTACTTTCAGTTTATCTCTGAATTCTTTCCAAGAAAATAAAATCCCGAAATTTCATTTTCAAAATAAGCTTCATTTATTGCGAGTGGGCGAGACCAGATCTTTTAGGATTCTTTCTTTTTAATTCGTTGGTTTATTCTCTCCCATACATTGAATGAACAATGAAGAGGGGTGAAACAAAATCTGAGGGTAGTTAATGTTCAACTCCTTAATGAGTACAAACTACAATCTTACCTGTTGGATTCTTCCAACCCACAGTACTTTGAGTTTAATGCATTCCCAAAACTACAATGGTTTTTTGTACTTGGTGGTTTAATAATTCTCATTAAAAATAATTTATTTTATTGGTGTATGTCAAAAATTAATTCTTTTCCGATGCAAAATTATTACATGGGTGTGCTATAAAACTAGGAGAAGAACAGAACTAAACGGATCAATTCCTTAATTATTTATATTTAACCATCAGATATCTAAATTCGGGTTTCATCCAGTTTCCAGAAAATTAATTTGGGTTTCGACTCAGATTCCTCACTTGTTTACATTAAAACACCAAATACAGCGCAATCAATTTTCATTTTCGATTAACTTAATTAGATGTCGGATTGTCTAAACTAACCTATACACAAGATAAAAGTTATGGTTACTTATGTAATGATCAAACTATACGGCGACACAAGAGCATGATCATTCATTCATTTGAGATCTGTTGACTAATTTTGTACATCATCATGCAGCAAGGTCAAAACTTGATCTGTGGTGTATTAACACAATAACCACGAATTTTATTTGTATATGGTGCATGCTTATATACATTCCAATAACTGATTCACAACAAATTTTTAATTAAGAACCAGTGCATGACGAGATTCCCACCCAAAATTAAGCATGAAAATAATGGTCTTCTACCATATAAATGACATGGTGCTTCGGATCCTTTTATGATATGTAATCAGTATAACTTCTCCATTTGTATATACACCTCAATATACGATAAATTTCAGTTTCTACGACATCAAAATTACTTTTAAAATGAATCTTAAATGCAGTTACTAGTTGTTTAAAACGAGTAACATGGCTAAAGGCTTAGATATAGTTACCAAAGTATGCATTTGTTTGTGTTTAATACATGTAATCGTCTCCTTCATTACAAAAGAAAATTGCAGATTTTGATAGACATTCTGGAAAAAATGGTTGGAAAATTTCGGATCAAGAAATAGACAAAAATTGACCGGAAAGTATGCTTTCTAAGAAACCATTAAAAAAATTTCGACCCATCATATCACCGTTGGAATCCAGAAGAAATTTCCGACACACTCGGGAAATGATTTTCTTAATTTAAATTTATAAATTTAAGCAATAATTACTATTTCTGTCAAAAGCCATAGGAAACACTCTACGATTTCCGACGAAAAATGATTCTTTAATTTAAAATTAAATAACTAAATAAGAATTATGACCCTCGTCGCAAGGTATAGGAAATTTTCGACGGATTTCAACAAAAATTGAAAAGAAAAGAACCGCTCAAAAGTTTTCGGTATGAAAAAAAACTGTGAAATTTATTAAATGATTATCTGACAGATTCCGACGAGAATCCCGTCAGAAAGTACGAGATATAATTTTTACACACTTCTTCTTATTTTTTGGCATTTCTTCTTTTTCAAAAACCTCCGCTTTTCCTCCATCGATTCACCAAACACCACCGATTTTAAACCCATTACCAGCGTGTATTCATTCCTAACAACTGTCACCTTTCCCTCATGTAAGTTTTTCTAATCTTTCTATCTTATATGATTTTTGTTGTATTTAAAGTTTGAATCTTGAAATTTAGGTTGAGAACTTTTAGTTTAGGCATTGAAATGACCAGAGAACCTTCGATTTAGGAAAAATTTGGTGTTTGATTTTTTTTTATTTTGAGTTTTGTTGTGATGATTTTGAACTACTTAGAACTTTTTCTGAGTTTTTTATTTGTTTTTTTGGTTATTTATTTATTTATTTATTTATTTATTTATATATATATGTACTATTAGGTTTTCAATTATTAAAAAGTTTGAATTTATTAATCAATTTTTTTGTCTTACAGCCTTGTATTGTAAATTATATTATGGAATATTTTATTAAAAACATATTTAACTTTATCTCTAATAAACGTATTTCTTATATAAATTAATTTTAAAATTCTTTTCTTTTAGAAAAAGGAAAATTTTCGTGAACACCGGTAGGAGTTTTTTGATGGCTTCCGATGGATTATAAACACCTTATTGTTTTTGAATGTGGATGTTCCGATCGTTTATGATGGAGAAAATCTTACGTTTTCCGATGAGACTTTTCTAACAGTTTTTTTGCTAGAAATCCTCGAAATTTGTCGATAGTTTCAGACGGAAAATGTCTTTCTAACTATTTTATTCTGATCAAAATTTCTTGTCAAAAAAAATCAGAATAAGATATTTCCAACTATATTTCGATGAAAATGTCTGTAAAAATAAACCTTGTATTTTTGTAGTGCTTAATTTCATATATTATGTATTTATGAATTTGAATCTTGCACCTGACTTCAATTTGTAGGGTTGGCATTTAATATGAGCAAGGAGCTACTAATTTTTTGTATGAATCAATAAAAAAAATTGATTAATCTTTCGCATATGTTATGTCTTTTTTATCGATTGCTGTAATGTTTGTCCTTAAGATTTTTGGTTTTGATTATGAAATCATTTATGCCTACAATAATGAAATTCCTGAAGTTTTTTTTGTTTTTATGTGATTCATTAATAGACCCACTAGTATGGTTCATTTTGTTATTTTGTTATTGGAGTTTTCTTTTGGGGTTTACTAGAAAAGTGTTTGTTTAATATTAATAAAATGGGAGTTGAGAAAATAGAAAACCATAGTTTTTGCTAACCGTGAAAATTACCTCAAAAATCTAGTTGTCGTTGTGCTTTTACTTCCATGTGTTTAGAAGCCTAAAAAAACGAGAACTTCAAGTTCTTTTTCTTGGTATA
>JAKUCM010004468.1:0-21579 GCA_023374145.1 Lepidium sativum | reverse complement strand
AGATGAGGCATTTACAAAGTTTGTAGAATGGAAAGTCTTAGTGGAAAATCAAAGCAAGCAGAAAGTGAAAGCTTTAAGAACTGACAATGGCCTAGAATATTGCAACAAGTCTTTCGAAGATTACTGCAAGGAACATGGAATCCTAAGACATAAGACGTGTCCTTATACCCCTCAGCAGAATGGAGTAGCTGAAAGGCTTAACCGAACAGTTTTAGAAAAAGTAAGAAGCTTGTTGTGTGAAACTGGGTTGGGAGAATCATTCTGGGCAGAGGCATCATCTACTGTGGTATACATGTTGAATAGATCACCTTCAAAACCTCTAAATTATGATGTTCCTGAGGAATTATGGACAGGAAAGAAACCAGAGTATGACCACATGAGAAGGTTTGGATGTGTGGTATACTACTATGTTAATCAAGGAAAGCTTAAACCTAGAGCAAAGAAGGGAATTTTTCTGGGTTATCCTCAAGGTGTGAAAGGGTACAGAATTTAGAGTGGTGAAGAAAGGAAATGCATTATAAGTAGAGATGTTATCTTCGCAGAGAATATAATGTATAAGGACTTTGATCGTGCTCAGCTTAAATACATTGAATTTAATGATTCAAGAAAGAAAGTTAAGCATGTCTCTTTTCTATTACCTGATTCAAAAGATTATACTGAAGAAGAAGAGCATATAGGAATTAATGATGAAGGTGGAGAAAATGAGGGAGAAGAAACTGAGAATGTTGAAGAAGAGATTGAAACATATCAGTTACAACACTATCAGTTGGCACGAGACAGAGAAAGAAGAACTCGGATCAAGGCTCCTAGCAGGTATGATGATTCGAGTATTTCGGCTTTTGCATTGAATATGGCTCAGTTGATAAATTCTGAGGAACCTAGAACCTATCAAGAAGCTATTAGCAGTTCTGATAAAAAGAAGTGGTCAGAGGCCGCAGCTGAGGAAATGATTTCTTTGAAGAAAAACATGACATGGGTTCTAATTGACAGACCTACAACAGAAAAGATCATAGGCTGTAAATGGGTGTTTAAGCTAAAGCCAGGGATCCCAGGTGTTGAAGAACCTAGGTACAAAGCTAGGTTAGTGGCTAAAGGTTATTCACAGTTATAGGGCATAGACTATCACGGCGTGTTTTCACCAGGTTTGAAACACGCCACCATCAGGCTGATGATGTCTATGACCGTGATGTTAGACATGGAACTAGAACAGTTAGACGTGAAAACAACTTTCCTAAATGGTGTTTTAGATGAAAGGATTCTAATGGAACAACCATAAGGTTTTACAGAAGGTGACAAGGTATGTTTGCTAAAGAAGTCTATTTACAGGTTGAAAGAATCTCCTAGGCAGTGGAATTTGAGATTTGACAAGTTTATGAAGTCACAAGGTTATAACATAAGTGAAAATAATCCCTGTGTTTATTTCAAGCATGTTGAGAATGACAGTATGGTCTACTTATTGTTATATGTGGATGACATGTTAGTGGCTGCAAAGAATATGAAAGAAATTTCTAGATTGAAGAAGCTACTAAGTACAGAGTTTGAAATGAAAGATTTGGGTGCTGCTAGAAGAATTCTAGGTATTGATATCATCAGAGATAGACAAAGAGGAACTCTTACATTGTCTCAACAGAGTTACCTAGAAAAAGTTCTAAAGACTTATGGCATGGAACAATCAAGACCAGTACAAACACCTATGGGAACACACTTCAAACTATCTAGTACTAAAGCAGACAAGAAAGAGGAAGCAAAAAAGGATATGAAGTCAGTACATTACGCCAGTGATGTTGGTAGTTTGATGTATGCCATGGTTGGTACGCGTCCTGACTTGGCATATGCAACTGGTCTTGTCAGTAGGTTTATGAGTGCTCCTAGCAGAGAACATTGGCAAGGGGTCAAATGGATTCTAAGATACGTCAAGAATGCATTAGATCTAAAGCTTGTATATAAAAAACCAGATGATTTCAAAGTAAGAGGGTACAGTGACAATGATTTCGCAGCAGATTTAGATAAAAGGAGATCTATTACCGGATATGTGTTCCAGGTAGGGGATAACACCGTGAGTTGGCGATCATCTCTTCAGCACACTGTGGCTCTCTCAACCACTGAAGCCGAGTTCATCGCATTGGTTAAAGCCGGAAAGAAGGCTGGAGAATGTGAAGAGAAAGAGTCTCCGGCGGTTGATGTCGGAGGAAATGAGTCATCGACAAGGTTGCATGTCGATGATGTATATGGTTTCGGCGGTTGCATGTCGAAGGTTGAGTTGATCGGAGGTTGTCAGCTCGGAAAGAGGAAGAGTCGCGAACAGGAAAGTCGCGAAGTGGAAGAGTCGTGGAGAGAAAGAAAGAAAAAGGGAGAGAAAGAAGAGAAAGATTGAATCGAGGTGGAGAATGTGAGGATCGCTTCACATTCCCTCTTCTTCTCGACTGGTGGACATGCTCATGTTGGGCCTTATCATGGGCCGCGTTCATTTGGCAAGGCCTGGTCCATATTATGTGGACCAGATTCTGTTTCTGGTGGGCTTCTTTCTGGTTCTCAAGCCCATGACAGTTTATGAGTCCATTACTTTGTTGTTAGCTTCATCACAAGAGTAAAAGGTGGTCAAAGAGTGATGTAAGCATAATATCCATAAGTAGTGACTGAAACATATGGTTTAAGAGAGGTGTGAGTAGCATAATTGTAGTAAGTAGAGTCAAAGATATTGAGAGAAGAGTGTAGAGAGCTTACAAGAGGTGTTCTTGAGTTCTTGGGTAAATCTTTCTCTTGGTGAGATCTTTGGGGTTACAAGATTGTGTAGGGAAATCACATTAAGCTATAAGCCACCAAGGATTGGCTCTTAATCTTTAGAGATGTACCAAGTCCAGTTTTAGGACTTTGGAGCTCGTTATATCGTGTGTCTCTTCTTCTTGTTTTTTCCCTCAAATCATCAACAAACAAGAAGACAAGTTAAGTACAAATCACAAAAAATATCATATATATACCCAAGCCAATTCCAAAGGATTTGAGATGCTAATGTTACGCAGAGAAATTACTCTGATTGTAAGAGAATCTGTACTATAAATAAGAAATGACTTTCATTGCGATAACATATCTGCAAAAATTGTAAAATATGTGTTTATTAGCAAATCATCTAAACTCCAAAGTCTAAACAGTAATATTATGCGGAACTACGTAATTTTCTGGATTCAAACTTTGATGGAAAACATAATAGAAATAGATATTTAACTAGTTGATCAAATACATTTTCTCACTGTTAAAAATGTTTTCTTTTTTGATGAAAATACTTGTTATAGATGTTCTTATTGCTTATAGGGTTTGGGTAATTTTCACAAGCTATATATTAATTTCAATTATATGGTCTTATCTATTTGTGGGGATGACATTGAAGCTACCAGAGATTAAGAAGAGAATGACCATCTAATAATGTGTCATTGTGTGAAAATTTAGTGGGTGACAAAAAAAATGAGTGAATAAAAATTGAAAATTGTTCATCTTTTCATGTTTGCCTTTGATCTTCATCCTCCCATATCTGTTTTTTCAATCATCTTTGCTTCTAAAAAGTAAATCATCAAATCTCTTTGATCAATGTTAATTTATTTTAAACGTTAAATTGTTGTACGAGATGGTACCTAATCCAACAAAGGAAAAGAAAAACTCATCAATATAATAGATAATCATATGTCTCCAACCCCAATAATCTATGACTCGATCAAACTAGAGTCTAGAGATATCATAAAGACTGATAAGAACAAATTACAAAATCTTTATTAAACCATATCTAAAGACAAAGTGGCTCAGGCAAGTTAAAAGAGCTGGAGCAGACACACGGAGTGAATTAGAGGGTCTTCTCTTATAACCCCCCTTAAATAAACTGTGTGTTGTTTTGTTTTTTTGGTCTGCAACTGTGTGTTGTTTTTAATTAAGTAGATGTCGTTTGCCAATACATTATCAGCTTGACGGTGATTGAATTCTCCGGGAAACGGAAACGAAAGCCCTAGATATGGCGGAGAAGCTTGCGCCAGAGAAGCGACATGATTTCGTTCATAATGGTTTCTCTCTTTATTTCTGTTATTTGCAAGTCTGATTTCATTTGAAATATGATCAATTCTGTTCTTCGATTTCCGATTTTACAGGACAAAAGGTTTTTGAGTGGGATCAAACCCTAGAAGAAGTGAACTTGTACATAGGTTTGCCTCCCAATGTTCATCCAAAGGCTTTCCACTGTAACATTCAATCGAAACATCTCGAAGTTGGCATCAGAGGGAACCCTCCGTATCTCAATGTCAGTTTCCTCCTTTACTCTTATCTCAACGTTTTGGATAGTTCCTCTCACTAATCCGAGACTTCGATGTGGTGTAGCCAGATTTAATCATCTAATATTTGTCAATTTTCAGCACGACCTTAGTGCCCCTGTGAAGACTGATTGCTCGTTCTGGACCCTAGGTACTCCATTGTTGTTTCGTCCATATCTCTTTTGGAGGCTTAACTACATCTTTTAACTTGTTCCATTGCTAAAGAGGACCTGAAAATGTGATCTTGAGTTTGGTATAAAATGGTACATAAAGTTTGGAATCTGGAGTGTATTAAGATGGATGATGGAATGCTGTAAATCTATTGTGTCTTGATATCGAGTTTGCAAGGGTATTAAGTTACCAGTCGCAGCAGTCTAGTAATAAAAATGATCGAATTCTATCTACTCTTTGTCCATCTATATTGTTTCAATCAAGTTACTGACATGGCGTTTTATACTGATCAGGTTTATCTGGCACTGGTTGCTAATATGATAACCTTTAATGTTTGATTTGGCAGAGGATGATATAATGCATATTACCCTGCAGAAGAGGGAGAAAGGGCAGACATGGGCATCACCGATTCTGGGGCAAGGTCAGTTAGATCCATATGCCACTGATCTAGAGCAGAAGCGGCTCATGCTACAAAGGTTTCAAGAAGAGGTTAGCTATGGTTTATGCTTTGTAATTTTTGTTGCTGTTGTTGTTGTTGAGTGCAATTGTGGTTTTCTAATTGATTCGTAAGCATATTTTTGGTACTATCTACTTGGTATAATGAATATGTCAAATATGATTGCATTGCCACAGATGATCCAGTTATGTCTACTCACATTCATTGTTATCTTTATTCAAGCTCTATTATTTTGTCTAGATTCTCAAGTAGTGAATCTTTTATGTTAATGAGTTAAAAATCTGCATAGACTTATATATATTTAACCTCAAGTGTCTGTTGGTTTTTGCAGAACCCAGGATTCGACTTCTCGCAAGCTCAGTTCACGGGTAATTGTCCAGATCCGAGAAGCTTCATGGGAGGCATTCGTTCTGATTAGAACTATATTCTTACCAAAAAGTAAATGTCATCTTTTTTACAAATATTTACTTTATATCGAAATTTTTAATATTTAAAATTATAAATGTAATTATGAATATATTATTTTATTTTATTTTGAAATTATCTAAAATTCCAATATATTTTGAACTAATTTTTTATATTATATTTCTGTTTTGAAAATTTCAATTTTTCTTGGTAGTTTTAATTTCGACTTTTCTTAACTAGGATTATAATTGTTGTCAAAAAAAAAAACTAGGATTATAATTCAATCCAAGATAGATTTAAATCTAAACGAAAATTGAATGATGATTGGGTCCAAACTAATTACTAAAAGTAAATCATATTCCATGTATATAAAACCATATCCAACCCAAAAAAATAGAATTTGTAGTTTTGATTTTGAAAAAAATCCTAAATCCCGAAAAACTCGAAATGTATCCGAATACCCACCCGAAGAACCCGGATCCTTTTCTGATACAAAAAGAAAAATAATGGAAAAGAGAATTTTTGTTAGGCGCGAGTCATCTTCCTCGCGACACATATCAGAAAAACACAGATACAGAGGAACGAATCTCAAGATCTTATGTATGACTTTATAACCATTCCCGCTTCTCTCAATATTCTGTGCTTCTTCTTCCCTAAAAGTTTTACTTTTTCGATGATCTTCTGCAGCAGCTGCTAATATGACTCACAATTCTTCTCCGTTGCAGCAACCGGCTCATTCACCGCGTCGGATTTCCAATCGCCGTGTTCTCATCGTCGGAAATTATTGCCATGACGTTCTCATCCAAAACGGATCCGTTGTTGCTGAAACTCTCGGCGGCGCCGCCTCTTTTATCTCCAATGTCCTTGATTCTTTCTCTGTTTCCTGCAATTTGGTCTCCAAAGTCGGCCACGACTTTAGATACGACGTCACTCACTCTCCGATTGTGGTTACGGAGAAGGAAACTACAGTTTTTGAAGCGTATTTCGATCTGGGTCTCGATGGGATTGGTCACGCTGATCGGGTATTGAAACGAGTCTCTGCATGTGATCCAATTCTTCCTTCGGATATCCCTGATTCGAGATTCGATTTCGGGATGGCTGTTGGAGTTGGCGGTGAGATTTTACCGGAGACACTAGAGAAAATGGTGGAGATTTGTGATGTTGTGGCTGTGGACATTCAAGCTCTGATTAGGGGTTTTGATCCTGTTGATGGAACAGTAAAGCTCGTGGATTTGAAAGAAAGTGGATTCTTTCACATCTTGCCGAGAATCGGATTCTTAAAAGCTTCATCAGATGAAGCTCTTTTCATGGATATTGAACAACTGAAGCAATTATTTTGCGTGGTGGTTACTAATGGTGCTAAAGGCTGTAGAATTTGTCATAAGGATGATGAATCGACGGTTCCTCCATTCTTAGCAAAACAGGTGGATCCTACTGGTGCCGGAGATAGTTTCCTCGGAGGTTTAGTGGTCGGACTTGTAGAAGGTTTGACAGTTCCTGATGCTGCATTGCTAGGGAATTTCTTTGGTTCTATCACTGTAGAGCACATTGGTCAACCCAAGTTTGATTCGATGCTGCTTCAGGTTTGATTTTAATATTTGCTTTTGTACACTGTGAGATAACAATGCCAATCAGGTCTATCGTTTTAGGGGATCTGCATATGTGTTAAGCGTGAGTTGTTGTGATGCTCTGAATTGGGACTAGATTCTTTGTTAGTGTTTGGTTTCTCTTAGTGGCTTTTTCATTTGCATCCTGCAGTTTACTTTCAGCAAAGCCTAACCTAGAGCCACTGAAATAATCTCTCTTATTTGGTGTGATTATTCTGAGAATGTGTCAAGTCTTCAATTACATTCAAACAATATGGTAGATGCAGAAAGAAGTGATCTTTAAGTATTAACTGAACATTGTGGTTAAGAAGCATTAGCTGGAAACTTTCTATGCACTTGAGGATTCGATCTAATCGCAATGTTTTTTTTTTCTTTCTTTGCAATGCAGAGAGTTAAGGATGAGGTACAGAGAAGGAAGAATCAGTATAATCTCTCAAGGAGCCATAACAATGATCACGAAGAGTTCCATGCTCGTCTAAGTACAGCTCGGTTTTGCAGCGCCGAGCCTCCACTTCAACCAAAGTTATTTGTGAACGGTCACTCTTGTGACTCGTGATGATCGGTGCTTGTGAATAAATCTAGAATCACTTTGTTCTTCTTCTTTTGTTTTACTAACAACACTATTCTATGTTTTATCTAACACTCTTCCACTCATTAATGAATTTTGAAAATTTATTTAGTGTATAGACATGTTGAGCCTCGTCTTTAAACGACCCTTTGCGATCTCCATCCAACAAGTTTCTTTACTCTGTAGTAAGTCTATCTTTCAAATTCGAAATCAGTATTGAATGCATGATGTAGAGATGATGTTTGTGGCCTTGTAGTATATTTGTGGTTCGGATTCGATTTCCACTCAGAACTGGAAGACTTGGTAGGATCCTCACTTTCAGATAAAGATGCTTAACATGATATCATAACGTGTAGAAACAGAAGCGAACCGGTCGGTGTTTGCATCGTGGGCGTGAAAATATATATTACAAAGAAAAATAATATGTGAATGAGCCCAACAATGGCCCAAAAAAACAATAATAACCCTAGATTGGAATAATCGAGATTCCAAGTGGCAAACGTCGTCGCCGTTATCCTGTCTAATCATGCAACCAAATAAAGAACCAGATCTACTCCACAAAAATTGAAATCAACACTAAAAAACCAGTTCAGAGATTCAACTATATTGTCATAAAATTAATCAACATGCACTATGGCATCACTTGAAGAAGAATTACTTTCGAAGATGAAACAACAGTAAAAAATCTTTAAAAAAAGTCTCCAATGATAGTGAATCACATGGAGAGACGAGCAAATTTGGAGAATCAATTATTAACTTAATACCATTAAAATTATCTAAATATGGCCAAGACAAAACCAAAAATATAAAGGGAGATAATTCTCATAATTTGCTTTGAACACTCGGTAAAACTACACCAAATTAAAATAAACAAATCCTAAGGGTAGGGATAAGACGAATGGAGTCATTCTAGAAAAAAAAAGCTAAGATGGCTAGGTTAGAAGAGAGAACTCTTTCAGATCCTTTCAAGGTTGAAAAGCTTTGGTTTAATAACAAAGCTAGATGTATAATTTAAGAGTTCAAAATAGTGGACTAATAAATAATGAAATATTGAAAACAAGTTGTAGATTTGCGTGTTCTTAATAGAAAGGTTGAAAGATGTTTGTGCTACAACAAATCAATAGTGATGATACTTAGAACAATCTAATCAAAGAGAGGAGAGACCATAAAACTAGATATGGGCCTAATTAAGGATTCCTAAAGTGACTCTTCTTCTCAGGTTGTGTTATGCTCTCATAATATACAGACAAAATACTCTCAACAACTACTTCTAACAAATCTTTTCGCTCTCTTAAGATCTTCAAAGCCTTTGTTAAACTGTAAATGTTTACTAATCCAATTGCTCAAGAGGCACACGAACGAATAATTGCCCGTTTAGAGTTACCACAGCTGACGTGTGATGCGGATCGATTCTTGTTGGCAAACTTACCACCTGCAGTTCCAAGAGATTGTTACATTCAACATTCTATAGTCATGCAATAGTCTGCCTTGTTCTTGCAATAGATTTCGATTTTCGTATTTTATCTAAGTTTTATACCTTTTTGAAAGGGGTAGCTCCCCAGGGATTCATCGGGTTCTCCGGTTCGCCACTTATTACCAATCGTCCAGCCGGATCTGATTGAACTCGGACCTGTATTATTGTTGCCAAGACAAAACTGAGTGGTTTGATCAATTTAAATATTCATATGCGCAAAAGGAGTGGTTCAAATTTGAGAGCTAACCTCTTCGCGGACTAGTCCTGGGACTAATGCATACACCTCAAAGCAATCTTGCTGTGGATATTAGATATTATTAGTACATGTAAAACAATAAAGTGATTCCTCAGACTTTAAGAAAAATAGCGATTGATTTTACCGTCCTCTGTACGTTAATCTTCACCCAGTCAGCTGGTGGTCCAACATCCACAACTGTCACATCCAACCTAAGAAAAAAACAACAATTATTCAGAACTCAAATGTGAATTACTACCTCACTGAAAATCAGACCACAAAGCTAAAAACCGTACATAGGTTTAGATACTTGGATAGCATTCTTTGCACCATGTTCAGCAGGCCTTTTGCGTTTGAGCAAACCTAATGACGTTGCGAGATGTAAGAGTTAACCTAAGTCAAAGTTTCAATAATACAAATGAGAGCCTCTCAGCAAACAGAACTCATACCAGGGGTGTTTCCACTCTGCTTCTCCCGCTTTTGATGAACAACTAAGCTCTTATCCTACAAATTACAAAACAACACATTTGTTCAGATTACGCAAAACAAAGATACAGAGTAAATGTCAAATGATAAATGTGATAACAAGATACTGACGGACCTTGGTTTCAGGGTCACTAACTTCACCATTACCATTAAGACGCTGTGAATGCCAACCTTGCATAGCACGTGCTGCTGCATCTCTCCTCGCTCTACCTGATCCAGACGCCTAGTATAGAAACAAGGTAGCGAGTTAGGTTAAAACACAATATTCAATCATTACAAGAAGATCGAATAAAACTACAGATGCATAATATGATTTTCTCAATCTTACCTGATTATCTATATTCATTGGCTCGAGTTCAGAAGCAAGGGGTATCTGAAGTTCACCTCCACTGACTTTATGCCGCTCATATTCAAGGAGAGCCTGAAAAATGGAGAAACTATATAATGTGCTAAACCAGAGGGGGAAATCAAATCTCCAGATGATTCACAGTTGTTCTCTAATCAATAATTTAAACTATTTCTCATGAAGATTGATGCACAGAGTCCCATGCCAGTCTGTAGAGTCACATGAAAAAAACCCAAACCAGAGAGCAAAAACGGTGGTGAACATAATCTCACCTTCTCATAGAAACCTCGAAAAGTCCATGATACTGTTGTACACGTCCTGGACAAATAATTGAGCAATTAGAGGCAAGTCTTGAAAATATGCACATGATTTAAAGAAAACTTAAGACGAACCACTAAGAAGAGAAGCATTCTTCTTACTTTGGGGGCCTGAAAGACTCTCCGACTTGCCGCCATAATTTGCTTCCAGTAACCTATGAGTATAAAAGCATATATTAATCATGTTATAGAGTCACCAAAAGCGCCACCCCTAGATCATGACCAGAAGTACGTATGCAACAACTAATTAGATGGGGGGAGAGAGAAAAGGATGAAAAGCAAAAGCTCGTCAATAAAGATGCTGTGATGTTAAGCATATTTGTACAGCCACATACCTTATCATATCCGCCCAATCTAGTTACAGCTCTCCACAATCTTGCGCCAAATAAATTTATTAAAAATCAGCTTCCACTGAATATTACAATTTATAAATCACTCAATTAACCAAATAAAGATGGGAAGCAAGCTTACTTAAGGCAGTTTAGTCCTTCCCCATAAAATTTTGGAGGTTTGAAATCCATGTTCCTTTCTCTAAAAAACTTTTCCAGTTCTTTCATAAAAGCAGATTGATCCTCTTCTGTTCCAGATTCATTACCCTCAGACATATCATCCAAGAGGAAACATGACTTTGTGGTTCCATCAAAGGCAGGTGGTGGCAGATCTATTTTATGGACTCCATTATTTAATTCTCCACTACCTCGCACTTCAGACTTCACATTGGAAGATGCAACACAAGGAGGACCAGGTTCACCTTTCACTGCTGTACCCTCATTATCTGCGTTATTTACCTCAGGTGCTGTAGAATTGTCTTCCTTTTCAGCATCAATAGCAGCGTCAACATTGACATCCTTGTCATTAGTAGAGTCAACAATAGCATCAGCAACAAATTTAGAATCAGGGACATCACATTTCATGTCCTCCGCAGGTTCAGCCTCAAGTGTATTCTCAAATGTAGTCATTCCTTCGTCATAATCAGAGGAAGTTTGGGTAGCAGGCAAGAAAGATAATTCTGTTACAGTGTCCACTGTAATGTCAGTTGCCAACACATAAGAAATTTTATCATTGTCTATCAAATTTTCAGTGGCAGGGACGTCTGGTTCTTTTTCCACGTTCATTGAGGTTTCAGTGAGAGCCTCAGATGGCTTATCCTCCAGCTCTGATATGGTCTCAGAACCAGGCGCCTTGAGTCCTTCGTCAAGCTCCATTGTGGAGCCTTGATCATGATCAACTGGTTCGCTTCCATGGTCAGCTCCATTGTTGGTGTCCTCACCTTCGTCTATCCTATCATTGTTCTCCTTAACAACTTCGGTATCAGGACTGACTGGCAATTCATCATTGTTCTCCTCAACAACTTTGGTATCAGGACAGACTGGCAGTTTTTCTTTATTCTCTTCACCAACTTTGGCATCAGGACAGACTGCCAATTCCTCGTGGTCTCCTGAGGTTCTCATGTCATGTTCTTCTGCAGCATTTTCCTGCTCCATAATTATATCAGCATGATTATGCAAAAATCCTGTGTCCTCCTCCGAGAGATTGGTATCAGGTATATTGGCCGTTTCTTCATGGACTACATCAGTATCTTTCTCACCTTTGACAGCATCTTTCAAGATATTCGAACTTATTTCGCTAGATCCTATGTTATTTTCTACAGTTTCTTTAAGGTTGAGTAACCCTTCTTGAGGTTCTAAAGTCACTGAAGGAGGAGGACTATGATGTGGGGTTGTCTCTGATTGGGAATTCTGCTCATCATCAATCTTTGGTAGATCATCATTGTTGGTCCCCTTCTCATGGGTATGAGTGACCTCACTTGATGCAAGAGAAGTACCATCTTCAATGACCACGGGACAAGGAGAATCATTATTTTCCGTAACGGGAGTTTCTCCAATTGTCTCTCCTGGATTCTTATTGTCGGTTTCCTTTACATTATCCTGAATTTGTTCTCCAGCTTCAATTTCTTTATCAGTGCCCTGTTCAACTCTCTCACTCTCCATATCCGTTATTTTCTCCATTGTTGATTCCATTTCAACAGCATTCCTAAAAAAATTCACACATACAAGAAATATATCAATTACAAATTGCAGAATTCAAAATATCTTGATAAGAAAAACCCAGAGTCACTGGGAAGGAGAACAGCTAATGTGCTTAGATCATTGGTTAGTGTTCAGGGAGAGCTAGGTGATCTTTAAAACAAATATCCAGGATATGTTTGCGTCTTTTTTAGGGTTTAGCTTTCTGTTCAAGATTGTAACTAACAAAATGAAAGAGGAATCGTTCCAGAACCTATCAGTAACACTGTTTCAAATAAACAAAAATACCGTGTATCCCAACACTTCATCATCAACTACTTTTCACCAGACTCTAACAACCACACCAAAGAGGAAAATCAAATCAACACAACACACACACAAAAAAAAGGCAACATAAAGCAAGAACATTTTTCTCTGTGAAGGAAGAATCAAGAGATTCTCATGTTCTTATTTCCAACCCAGAAGCCACTTTCGAGCAGAGAGGAAACCCAGTTTTCGAAATTCATTAACAGTAATTCACAAAAGCCTAAATCCTACAAATTTTCCACGAAGGTGGACTTCCCAAACATCGCAACTGAGATTAACGAGTCAATTCAAAATTGCTGACAGAAGAATACGATTTACAAACCTCAAATACGAAGCAACATAGTCGTAAATTCCGGATTCATAATAGAACTAAAAAAACAAATAAAATCGAAATTCCGAATATGAAAAGGCGTTGAAACCAAAAACGAACCGTGGGTAAGAAGAAGAAGAAGAAGAAGAAGAAGAAGAAGGGAGTGAAACACTCTTTTCGTCGTCCTCAAAATTTAACCCAGCGATCGAATTGGGGAAATGAAATCGAGGGTTTCAATTTGAACCGGGTTTTGGGTTCACGGGCTTGACCTAATCTTGGCCCGATCAACATCACAAACTATTCCACGCCTATCAGATATTGGGGGATTGTCTCACCAGTCCGTATTCAGGAAAAAGAATCTTAAAACACCACCTTCAATTTACAATTTCGTTTAAATTTAAATATATATTTGACTATTTCACCCTTAATAAATGCTCAAAATTACATTCAATACTCAAGTTATACCCACCAATCCAAAATAAACGGGTCTATATTTGGATCTATCAATTTTCCTAACTCAAAATGAATTCACTTTCGATTTTTATCATTTTTAGATTGTTTTGCGAAATTAATCTTTCTTTCTCTCCAATCATATATTTTTAAGATTGCCTACTATCTTTCTTTCTTTTCTTCCTATTTTGACTATTTCGAGTTTGAAAAACCCTAAAACTCGATGGAAAATCAAAAGAAAAAAGAGAATCCGAGAACTGTAAGCAACAACAAACCATCGACTCAATGTAAATATTCAAGATTTGATAGTTACTATAACTAGGTATAACTATTGGATTCATAATACTTTGTATAACTAGGTATAACTACTAGGTAAAATTAGTGAGTGAAAAACTCACAATGTAAAAAAATATGAGAAGACAGAAAAGAAATATGACAAGAAGAAAATCAAGATCTAGAAGTACAAGAGAAGATTATATCTTTGTCTTATGGTGGTTTTTTGGATTGTTGGTTTGTTTATGTTTTTGAATTTTTATAACTGACACAAGAAATTAAATAAGTTGAACACAAGCTTTTGGTCAATGAAAAAACCAAAAAGCTTTTTTGATTCAAAATGGAAGCTTCTAGACTAATTCATGCTGTTTTCCAATCTCTTCTTTGATTATTTCATCTCATTCTAACAATATTCCTATGTTGTCTTCTACTAATGTCTTCAACATTACACTATTTAAAATGTATGTTGACGTTGTTTCTCATTGCATCATGCCCAAACATTACAAAAAAACTCATTGAGTATAGAGTTATAGTTTTACCCAGTTACTATATCGCAAAATCATCTAGTAAAATTGAAATTCATTTACCAATCTAAAATCAAAATTCATACCTAATCAAAATTGATAACCTCATCAAAATTCATAACATAAATCAAAATCAAAACCCTAACCAAAATAAGAACCAAAATCGCCAAACAAATCAAAATCCTAACATGAATAAGAACAAAAATCTCGAAACAAATCAATATCCTAATATGAATAAGAACCAAAATCACTAAACAAACCTAAATCAAAACCCTAACATGTATCATGAAATAAATCAATATCGCAACATAAATCTAAACGCTATACAATATCATAATCATAAATCAAAATCACAACATGAATTTATAGACAAATTGCTGAATTTCATAGAGAAAATAATAGAAGATGACAAACGTCAAAAGAGAATTCATTGAGGAAGAGAGATAAAGTCAAGAAAATGGACTGAGGAGAGAGAAAGAATTCTTTCTAAAGATTTTATATTAAGAAAAAAGAATATAATTGAAAATTTTGTTTGGCCCTATTGGAAAAACTGAAAATATATATTATACCAAATAAATGGTTTTACAAAACTTCTAAAGAGTTATACTTTTGAAGATTTCCATTTAAATTAGTTTTACTCCTCTTTCCTTTATTTTATTTCAGTTTTATAATTAATTGCAATAGATTACCCTATAATTTTAAGTGTTTGATGAATTAAAATTGTGTAAACATAGATTTACGAAACTTCAAGATCCCAAATTGCTTATTATTTATAAAGTTACTTTAAAAGTATAAGAAATATATTGTGTAGATTTTTTCATAACGACTTAATATATAGTATTATCGCAATTTTCTTCTATATAGTATTATAATATATTAAAGTTCACTCCTAATCATAACTCTTTGGTCTTTACGAATATAATTTTCTAATTAATATATTTTATTTATATAAAAGTAGTAATTGATATGATAGAAGATGAATTCATATGTTTTGTGAATACCTATAAGAGATAGAACTATGAATTGATAAGATAATATATATACGTTAAGAATATGTTAAGAATTAATATACATATATATATATATTAAGAATAAGCATATACATATTACCTATATATATACACGTTAAATACATATATTATACATAAAATCAATATATTATACACAAAACCAATACATAGAACCAATATATTATACACAGAACCAATATAATACAGAACAATAGAATTCCAGTTTAATGTAGTTTTACCGGTAATAGAAATATATAGTATTACAAATACAAAATGTGAAAAATAAAATCAAACATTACTACGGATATCCAAATAGCAATCATTAGAGTCTTTCTCTTGGCCTCCTTACACCATCCACATTAGTGAACTTTCCTAGGGGTTCTTAGGCAAAAAAAAAAAAAATGAAAAAATGCGGAGTGGAGGACCTTGATTAACTCCGCACTTTTTCAATTTTTTTTTTCCCCTAAGAACCCTATTTCCTAAAAACTCTTGATGTGGATGCACTTATTATATTATAGCTTTGATTACTGATGAAGTCATTTCCTTTATTGAGTTCTTCATCACTAAACTATACATGCGACTTTCACATGTTAAATATGATGTTGACCATTTTATTATGTCAAAACAAATAAAAAAATTTGTTAGTATAGTAATACTAGTCCCGACGTTTGCATCTATTTATGATATCGACAACAATTTACATTCATCGACGTACGATAGATAACCACACATATCCACATCATCAAAAATACTCATTTCTTCCTCACCTCCAACTATAAGTGGATAGAAACACAATTACAATATAACATAAATTTCATCTAAAGCAAACCTCTTTTATAGAAAATCTTCCATTACCAATAAAGTGATATCTTCTATTGCATATTGCATTATTAGACATATGCAAAACGAAAAATACTCAATCAGTTAAGTAATACTAGAATTAGTTTTACCTAATTATACTATAACAAAATCACCTGAAAATGAATGGACTCAGGTTCTAATCTAAATGCATTAAAATTAAACCTATTTTATCGCAATTGTTACCAATTTTAAGTACTGGTTAATCCAAATTAAATTACATTAAACCAATTAGACATAATAAAATAATCAATTTACAAATCACAATCTAATTTAAGTGAAATAATCTTTATGGGATTGAAGATAGAGATGCAAAATAAGAAGGTTATACAAAAAACAAGCTTCAATGGTAATTTTTCGTGGTGACGCCAAGCACGTCTTCGTACATTTGTGGAGATCTAAGAGAAGAGAATCCACATATGTCGAGCTTTTTTTGTTTAATTTAATTTTTTAAAAAAATTGGAAAGAGAAAATAAAACGGATATAATACATATCACTAAAATTGATTTGGTGTTAGATTAAAGTAGATATAACAAATTCTCCTTTTTTTCCAACCAGACTTAATAGATCATGCCCCCAAATATTGTGGGATTTTTTTTTATTTTTCCAACGACATACAAAGATTAAAAAAAAAAGACCTAAAACGGAGAACAACAACGCGAGACGGATTAATGCATCTGTTTTGTGATTCAGAGATCTACGAATTACCGGTAGATGGCATAGAGAAAATGAATTTTAGTCGCTAATGCTCCTCCTGATAAGGTAGAAATGCTGACCACTCATCCGAGCGATCAAATATCCACACCACCGTCTCACAGTCTGTCGAAACCTCGACTTAAGTGATGTGTCTTGCTTGTAATGATCTCAACGCCCAGATCACTGCTTCCACCTCTGCATGTAATGACGAAAGGCTCTAGCGACTCCGTTTTGTTGTTGAAAATACTCCATCCACTGAATCTGGGAAACAAATCCAACCAAAACTTGTATGTTGGTCGGGTTTTTTCCAGGAAGCATCCACAAAACACTTATATCTTGTGAAACTTGGATCAACTCTAGAAGGAAATATCGTGATTGACTTATAAAAGTCAATATTTTGACCCATGTTGGTCACATGGTTTAGTAAGGTATTTTCGAGCCCCCAACCATTCCAAATAGTCTAATTCTGCTCTATTTAATATCAATCTAGGATCTAGGTATTTGTTTGTAAATCAAAAAACATTTCTTGCTTTCCAGATTTGCCAGATAATCCATGGAAACATATCTATGTTGTCATGATTTGAAATCCGCCAAAACATATAATCTAAATTATACCAGACAGAAATTCCAGGGAACACCTCTGACCTTAGATATTATTGAACGAGCAGATATAATACTCTGCAAGCCATATGATGAGGATTCTTTCGGTTTTGTTTTTAGCAAACATGTATTCTTATAGTATTTGCCTTTTAACACTCTAGCCCAAAGTGACTCTGGATGGATTAACAATCGCCATAATTTATTTGCCAGAAGCGCAGTATTAAAATCCTCCAGACTCTGAAAACCCAAACCTCCCACCTCCTTTGGTTTGCATAACTCCTCCTATTTCTTCCAGTGTATGCCTCCAGATGATTCTGAATTTTCCCACCAGAATCGTGCTATTGCCGAATCAATTGTCCTTAATACCTTCCTAGGTAATCTAAAACAGGACATGACATATGTTGGTAAAGCAGTTAAAACCGACTTAATCATGATTTCCTTACCTCCTTTGGATAAAAACCGTGATGACTAATTAGCTATTCTTTCCTTCAATCGTTCCCCCAGAAAAGCAAAAATTGTCGCTTTGGATCCACTAATGTTTTCTGGTAGGCCTATATACGTTCTCATTCCCCCGACATTCCTAATCCCCATAATTTGTTGAACTATAGATTTACTATTTTCCGACACCAGTTTGCCAAATTGAATTGATAATTTATCAAAATTAATCTGCTGTCCCGATACTAATTCATACTCTGTGAGAATATGCAGTATGTGTGTTGCCTCTCGTTGGGATGCTTTACAAAAAAACAGACTATCATCCGCAAAAAGAAAATGGGATACCGCCGGACTATCCCGAGCTATTCTTATTCCAGTTATGAGTCGTTGCTGTTCAACTAATTTTAGTTTAGCAATGAGAACTTTTGTACATAGAATGAATAGATAAGGAGATAAAGGGTCCCCTTGTCGTAGACCTCTTTGGGGAATAATTTTTCCCCCTGCATTCCCATCTATTAGTATCAAGTACTACACACTTTTTATACACCACATAATACAAGTTATCAATTTCTCACAAAAACCCAACTTTTGTAACAGAACACGAATAAAATTCCACTCCACTCTATCGTAAGCTTTACTCATATCTGTTTTTATTGCCATAAACCGCCCCTTGATCGCTGTGTTTGTTCGTAAAGCATGTAACACCTCCTGAGCAATCAGAATATTATTTGCAATGACCCTCCCAACAAAAATGTCGACTGCGTTTGAGATTTAATTCTAGGCTACACCCTTTAAGCCTCATACATAATATCTTCAATATCAATTTATAACCAATATTACAAAGACTAATCGGTCGAAATTCGCTCATGCTACTAGGTCGTAGATATATATTAGTCTTATTTAACCCTTTCTCAAAAAAACCATGTCGTAGAAAATTATTCGCCAATATTAACAAATCATCTTTTATTATTTCCCAAGAATATTGATAAAAAGTCATGTCATTCGTCTGACGAAAACAACTTCCTTTCCAACCTTTTCCACTAAATCTTTAAACCCTGGTTTACTTATCCAGCGTTTATCAAAATCGAAAGCTTTCTTTTTAGATTTCTCGGTCTGATCTTGAAAACAACCTAGTGTTGGTCTGTGATCCGAACCTATCATATCCAAATATTGAGTCTCCGAGTTAGGGAATAACTCTTGCAAATCTCCATTGCCGAAAACTTTATCTAAGACACATCAAATTATACCGTTTTTCGTGACACCTCTCTATGACCAAATATATTTTTTTTGGAAATTCCACTAAACCGCATACTTGAATCATATGCTTAAAATTGAAAAACGATTTTGGATTTCTCGGGACTCCTCCATGCTTTTCATGGTTTCCTGTTAGTTCATTAAAATCACCATTAATTAACGAAGGGCATAACCTAGTAGTTCCCATCCTAATTAAACGTTCCCAAACATATGCGCGACCCGATTGAACTGGATCACCATATAAAAAAGTTATATAGGAATGAACCCCTAAAATATCTAAAGGTATGTTTATCATATTTTTATCCTTATATTATATATTAATATTATAATTATCCGAAATAAAGTAAGACTTCCACTTGTATCCATCAATTCCACTGTTGTTAGGTATTTAAATCCTAAATGTAGTTGAATGTTTTCTATAAATATTGTGGGAAATTAGTTTTGCATTTTTATTTTATTTTTGACTAATAATTATATTGGCATAAGTTAAAATAAATTGATTTTAAAAATTCTCAACTTTACATGATTTGCCCAATTGATGCCTATTTTTTTTTATAAAAGATTATCACTGGAAATTATCAAAGAATTTTTTTATGAGAAAAAATAATCAATTCAAGAAGAAAATAATTCATTACAAAACCATAAATTATCCATTTTTCTATCTTTTTTTTTCCTTTTTCCAGATTTAATAATGAAAAAAAACCACAGAAGATATGGTTAAAATCAGACGATGGTTTCTGACACTTTTACAACATACAGAAGAAACATTTCCTTCAAGAGTTAAAAGCAGCTCAAAGGAAAGCATCCTTCTCAAGTAGCTTCACAACATCGAGCTGGTTGTTAAGTTTGGCGACATCAATGGGAGATTTGCTGTCCATGTTTTGTAGAGTGCTGCAGAACACAATGAAACACATTGAGTTAGATAACTTGTTTGTAATAGAAATTGTGTTGTTGTTTTTGTTGCAAACTTACACTGCAGCACCATTCTCTAAGAGAAGGCTTACACACTCTTTCCTCCCATAACCGGCAGCATAATGCAATGGTGTGTTCTTGTTTTTGTCAACGGCATTAACATTTGCTCCTGCATCCAGAAGAACTTGAGCACATTTCACCTACAAATTAACTCAACCAAAGTCAGCTGGCTTCTCAACCACCAATCAAGCCTTTATAACGGCATGTAAGGCCAGATAGCTATAGATAATTTGTGATAATCTGCTACGTGAAGCCGAAGCTGTTAAGCCAGCAAGTGCATAATGTATATTCTTTTCCATAATTCTGTGATAGTGACATTTCGACAGGTTTATGTTGTGACGGTGTGTTGAAGATAATGAGATACCTCGCCATATCCACATGCAAAATGCAATGCTGTTCTTCCTTCAGAATCTTTTTCATCTTTGTTACCACCAGATGCCAAGGCAGCTTTCAAACCCTGAATGGTTCAGAAAATCAATGCACAGTGGGTTTAAAAGCTAAGCTTGATCAATAATCCCAGATTAAGGATAAAACTGAGACCATCAAAAACATGATAGATTAAAAGTGTACGAATAAGTTTACCTCCACATCACCAAGACTAGCAGTCTGGTGAACAATAGACTCTTCTTCATCTCCCTCTTCCGCCTCCTGTGGTTCAACTGCAACATTCTGGTCTGATCCAACAGCTATGCCCATTGCTTCACCCACCTTTTTCAACACATCTTTATCATTCCAGTACCTAATACAAGAAAAAAATGTCTAAGCCCTTCAAAGAAGAAAACCTCCTAATTTCTATTACAGGGTGTAAATTTTTTCAATCACATACTTCATCATAGCAGAAGGACCACCAGCATCAATCTCAGCTAGTATAGGTTTCAATTCTGGATCTTCTTTCATTTGCGCCATACGCTCCGCAAATTGCTCTGTTGCTCCAGGGTCACCGAGAGCCTCCAAAAAAGGAGACATTTGTGGATCCTGAAACAAAAAGAAACAGAGATTCGATGTCAAGATCACGACCTCAGGTATTAGATTAAGAAATATAGCAGGAACCGGAAGAGCTTGTATATTAATTACCTGCACCAAAGCGTTACCAAGACGCTCAGCCATCTTCCTGAATTCATTATTCTCCATAACCTGTTGCATTGTGCTCATATACTGTTGTGGATCAAAGTTAGGTAGACCTCCTTCATGCGATGCATTTGGTACAGATTTCTGAAGCTGCTCAGCTAACTGGTTAAATGCAGGATCTTTAGCTATTTGCTCAGCTAATTCCTTGATGCTGGGATCCTGATGAAACAAACAGCCAAACTCATCAACACAAGACAATTCAAATCATTGACTTATGCTATTGGAATGAATTTCAGTTAATTATATTACCCACAAAAGGGGACTTACATTGAGAATACCAGCCATGCCTGAGAAATCAAAAGCACCGAAATCAGTCGGTAAAGGTGAAGGTGAAGGAGAACTTCCTGAGCCTGACTCCGGTTTAGTACTCTTATTCTCCTC
>JAKUCM010004467.1:0-39844 GCA_023374145.1 Lepidium sativum | reverse complement strand
GCTTCTCGACAAAATCGGTGGATCTCAAGGGAAAAGACGAAGATGTGTCTTTGATTTACCACAAAGAGGTATGTTTCCGACTAATCTGTAGTAGTAAACGTAGGTCGATTCTGAGATTAGGGTTTACGAATGCAAAATTAGGATTTCCGATTTATTGCGCCTCTGTGTTCTGATATATCCTTTGTGATTTATTACATAGAATTGTCCTCAATGTAAAACTCATTACAAACATTTCAGAGGTAATTATTATCCGCTCTAATGTTGTTTGACAAAATGCCTGAATGGAATTAAAAACTAAATTTTTTTAAGGCTAAACTCACGGAATGATCTTCTTTTGTTCAATTTTGGTTTATGAAGGAAGCCCAAGAGTGGAGGGAGATGAGGATGAAAAGGATATTAATGATATTGAGAACGAGTTTAATATCGACCATGAGCAAGACAAGCAAAAACATTATGCTGAGGCCATGGCTTAGAGGAAAATGAGCTATGGAAGAGGCCCTGAGGATGATGAGAACGGGAGATTCCCACCTGTTTAGCCGGTTGCCATAGTAGACCAATACAATTAAAAAATGGCTTACAAAAATTATTTTTCATCTAGGATCAACCTTTTCTAATTCTTAAAGAGATCGTTTGCCTCTCTGTAGGTAAGTGAAGAATTCCCAATTGGAGGTGGGTATGGAATGGTGAACACGGGCTTCATCAGCGTGTGCATCCATATCCATCATATGAAGCTGGTGAGTCTCTCTGTGATACAAGCAAAAATCAACTCTAACAACACTGTTTTTTTTCTTTTGTCTTTCTCTGTGTAATTCCAATGTCATAGAAGTGAGAGATGGGATGAGAAGAAGCAGGGAGGATGGCGGGAAAGAACTGATGATTGGAAGATAACTTTAGGGTTCTTTCTAAAGTTTGTCTTTTCATATTTGATAGCACTGGTTCTTTGTATGGGGAGAAACTATTTTTGCTTTGGGAGGGGGAAGGTATCATTGTTGTCAATTGCCATTTCTAAACCTATTTGTCCGTTTTTATAAGCTACATGTTTATTTATGCATTTCTTGGTATCGGGACCATTCTCTATTTTCTCACTTGTGTCAGGCACATAGTTCCTGAAACCGTTAATGGATGTTGCCTTTACTTGGTAAACTTCTTCTGTAAACTTTTCCTACAACAAATTGTTTGCATTTAGCTGCATTAATCATGTTCTATCTTGTGTGTGTGCATTTGTTATGTGAATAATGCATATGTTTTATTTGGTTATGTACTTGTTTCAGTATATGGGATTGATCGCTAATTATGGTTGAAGGCGGTGTGGTTGCCAACATCTTTCTAAACCATGACTGGAAGAAGGTAATTTCTCTTATCTCTTTTGTTTTTAAGAATGTTGAGAGGCTTTCAGTTGTGATGGCCATGATCTTAATCTTTTTAGAAGCTTTCACCAGGAGTTTCCTGAGGATCCGAGTGGTGTTTTCCACTAGTTTTGTAAGTTCATCGAGTCAAACTTCAATATCTGAAAGTGTATATAGATATAGAGATGATATCATAATGTGAATTAATGCTTGTCGACATAAAAAATAATATTGTTTAGGTTGTAATTTAATGCTTTTACTTAAGTACATTGAAACGTAGTGGACAAAATGAGAATGATGTGATGAAGTTGGCTCATCACATCTACTTCAATGACTATTAGCAGAAGTTCAGTCTTGAGCATGCTTGGGGGGAACTCATACATGACCATAAATGGTGTCAAAAAGAAGACAGTGCATTGTCAAAAAGAAGGAAGACTGAAGCTGGTTCCACACAGTCTTCAACTTCTGTTCCATTAAGTTTTGAAGAGGATCAGGTTTGACCTCCATGGGTTAAGGTTTCAAAGGCCAAATGTAAAAATACAAGGAAGAAGGTATAACAAATGGTAGATGAAGGCAGTGGTCTTGTTGGGAAATTAAAAAGAAGGATCTAGAAATGAAAGAGAAGTTGTCTAAAAACAAATTATTGGACGGTCTACTTGGAAAAACTGAGCCACTTTCGATATGAAAATGGCTCTCAAGAACAAATTGATCAATGACATGTTGATTTCAGTTTAAGTATTTTGCCATTTTTGTTGTATATTCTATGTTTAAGTGTCTAAGTGTTTAAATGTTTAAGTGTTTAAGTGTCTAGTTTATGTAATTCAATCAATTCTGCGTTTCAGTTGACATGTAAGTGTTTTAAGTTTCTGGATTCGATTGATGATGTTTTGTAATGTGAGAACGGATGTTTTTTAATGTTAGTAATGATGTTTTGTAATGATGTTTAGTAGTGTTAGTAATGATGTTTTGTAATGATGTTCTGAATTTGAGTAATGTTGTTTTGTAATGTGAATTGAACAGATTGGCTAATTCTGCTTACTATGGGCTATAAGGTACTCAAGATGAAACAATTTCTTCCTATCTCTCAAGGTAATTATTAAAGTCATTAACAAAAATAAGATTTTTCTTATAGAGCCAATGAAACATTGGTGTAAGTGGTTGGCTTTTCTTGTAGATTGGTACAAAACACATTTGATGATCTTGAAGATAGTGGATGCCTCAAAGTAACTGAAGATAGTGTGGGTGATGTTGGGTACCATAGCGTCACAATATTACCTTTGCTTATGCTTTGTCTTTGTTTGTGTATGTTTTGTCTTTGTTTCATTGCTTACTGTATATCACAATTAAAGAAATGCACAATTAATTCACTTCACATTTGAAAGTTTTTTTTTTAAGAACTCTTTGTATAAGCACCATTAAAATTCAAAAAAATTAATAGAGTTTTTAATTTAACAAATTTTATTATTTTTAGTAAAAATATGTTAAGAACCTCAGTAGATGGTGTAGTTTCTAATATAAATTTTGTATAGTTGAAGGTATTCTTGAATATTCCCGTTTATAATGTTATAATATATCGACCATCGATAATATTCTTACCCAAATGGTCATAGTGGACTCGTCTTTATACAAAGTATGTGGAATAACAAGAAAGAGAATGTTATCTATGAAAATACAAAAATAGGGGTGAGGACAAAAAGTAGAACTGATGTCTTTATCCACTTTCAAATATTCAAAAATGGAGGATTGATTGATTTGGTTTGGTCAAAATCATGTCATGTTTGAATGGAAGTTTGAATTTTTGGGAACAAAATACCATGTTTCTAACCAATCCCATATGCCCTTGTCCATACATTATTGGTCCAATTTTACATAAAACTATTCTTTTTATATATATACTATAACCTCGTCTCTACGTTAACTCTCACTGTAATCCTTTTGTTTTATTCGTCGACTCTTTCAAATTCTACCATTTTTGACATCTCATCCCAAAAGCTTGCTTTATATCATATCCTTAAGGGTTTTAATCTATTTTAAAGTTTTGAATTAGTGGAAATGATTGTCTCAACCGATTCTATGTCACCGTCTGAACCGTATATAAAATCTTTAAAATTAATTAAAATCAAATTACAATTTTCTTTTGTCAACGGCAGATTATATTGGGCCACAAATAGCCGGTCCAATAATCAAATTCCTATATAAGGTAGACAAAAAGATTCGATCCCAAATTATACAAATGTGCTGCCTTAAATGAACTTACCGCCTGCCACTAGGCTAGATGCCATTTGCAATCAAATTACAATTAAAAATTTGTTATTAAATAGATATTTAATTATTTAACTAAATATATTTTTTTATTACCGCATTTTTATATGAGTGAACTAATATTTGAAATATCTATTTTTTCATAAGAAATATAAAAATTAATGAGTTTATTGGTTCTATGATTTATATAAAATCATACTAAAAATTTTAAAACTTTCTTGTTATTGAATTTTTATTTATGAAAATTTAATTAAAATTGTGTGTTATTAATTTTGATATTTCAACAAAAAAATTTATAATCACTAAAAATTCTGTGTTACTAGATTAAAAAATTTAAATTAATTAAGTTATGTGTTATTCCACGAATTTAAATAAATTCAAATAAATATATAAATATTTTAAGGTTTTGTTTTATTGGTTTGTTAACTGCAAAGTTTTTTGTTTCTATAAATATTCTTTCAAATTCTTAAGTTTTTACCCTAAAATTTAAAGTTATTTTTCTGAGAAACATAACTCTTCAAAAAAAAAAGAACTTTCAATAAAATGAATATGAAATAATATAAATAGATAGATATTGCAAAAATAAAAATGTATGAACCAATATATATCAGTTTTTTCCAATAATATTATAAGTTTGAAATCCAAAAAATATAAATTTTCACATAAAATAGAACATATGAAGAAATTTAATTTTATTCACACAAGTTTTAAAGGCGAGATAGTAACAAATAATTAAAAACTAGAAAATAATATCTACGAAAATAAAAATTCTAGAAATGAACTCTATAAATTATATTAATAGATTATGAATAATATATATGAAAAGTTTAATATTATGTTAGAGTATATAATTATTGAGAAGTTTTGAGAGTATGTGGAATTATGGGTAAAGTTTAACTAAAAACTGTAACAAAGACTAAAAGATTTTTAAATTTAGTAAGAGTTAAACAGATCCGATAATTATTATAATCATGCAAACTCTCTAAAGATCATATATTTAAATGTAAGTGGCATTTAGCCTAGTGGCAGGTGGTAAGTCCATAAGAGGTATGCGCACTTGCACATCTTTGGATTGAGTCACGCCACTTGCATTTACAAAAACTTGGCTAATAGGCCGGCCATTTGTAGCCTAATGTTAACAAAAAATAAATTCCATAAGGATAAGTTTTGTAAATATGAATGGACTAAATTCTAAATATTCAAGTCCAAGTCCATTTTGGCGTAATACACACTTGGGTAAACCTTAAGTGGTGGACCTCAGGGTCAATTGAGTAGATTTCTATTTCTTTAATGTCAGTATTATTAATAGAACATCTTAACTTTAAAATCCTTTCCTTGATTAAAGACAAAACTGTTGACGAAAAGAAACATAAATGAAATAGAAATTAAATGAAATTCGCAATACATAGAGTAGAGTGTGATAATGACATCACGTGACTTATCAACAAATCAAAAATTAAATACTTTTAGACCATAATTATCGTAATGCATCAAAATCACAGAAAGTTAGTACAATACTAATAAAAGAAAAGAAAAAAGTTGATGGATTTCCGTGAAGTCTTCCTAAGCCTAACCCAATCCATATAATAATATGTAGTTGACTTTTCGCATAAATTTTGTACCTCATAATACATTTTACAATCTTATGGATAATACACATCACAAGATACAAAATTTACATAGTTATTTACGAACGATGTCTAATATATATGTGACTTTTAATATATAAAATTATAATTGTAAAAGTAATACAAAAAAAAAATCACACATTTTTAATATATATATATATATATGTGACGCCGATTTAAATATCCATTCTTTATATATTTTTTGGTCTCTTTATGTTATGAACTTACAAATAACTAGATTATACAAATTTTATATACGTATAGAATATAACTGTTTTGTTCATAATTAGCTAATTATGTTTTTTTCCATTCTTTATATTTTTATAATTATACAGAATCTCTTCCGAATATTTTTCAATTTTATAAAATGATTTGAGCGAAATTGCATTTCTACGAAATATCTGTCCATGAATTTTGTTTTGATTGTATTTTAATAAATTGAAGGGAGATTTTTTTTTGCCTTCCTCCTACCAAAAAAAAGATATTCGTTTGATTTTTTATTAAAAAATGATAAGAAATTCATGATTTTTTCTACTCAAAACTTAAAATAAAACAGTACTATTAAACAGTATACCTATTGAAAGAATTTTTTTATAGTTTAAACTTTATTTAAAAAGGAATTGGATACTAAGTTTTACTAAGAATTTTTTTGGCGATTTAGGGTTGAGAGTTCGGCGGCTGATCTCGACCGTTTCATGCGGGTTCAGGCGTCCCCGTTCATCGAGTCCAGACGGCGTGAGGGTGGTGAATCCAGGGAGCCAGGTTTTGAGGAGATCGGGGGTTTGCGACCTTGCCACAGTAGATCCGATTCTCAAAAGCGATTCGATCTGGTGCATGTGCGAGTGGTGGAATCGACCGACAACTTTGCGAGGGTGAGGCAGGTGTAACGGTAAGTTTTCTTTGCTAAGGTTTGGATACGTGGTAAATTTAAGAATCTTTCGGAAACGTTGGAGATCTTTGTGGTGATTTGCGGTGATTTTTGCAAAAATGATTTGCTACTAGAGAAACTGGACATAACAATGGAAACCATTGTTGAGAAAGTAATTGAATTGAAACCGGGGAACGGATCCACGGATGTTGATAACATTACATTCACATCCAAGGGTTTAGTAATGATCCGAGTTAGAGTGTTGATCAAATCTCCTTGGCCACGATCACATAGGGTCTGTAGTGGGTATAGCTATACGGACTCGAAAAGGATCTGTAGGAGAAATCGACTTAGAAATCTAAAAGGTTCAAAGTTAAAGGACTTTTATAGAGACAAAGTTAGGCAATGGCTTACTTTAATGAAGTTACAATTGGGAGCTAAATGGAAAACAACAATTTTACTACCTAGATTAGCAACAATCTGGCATTGGTTAAAGATAGATGAATTCTGTGGCAGAGGTCGGTTATGTCTGGGTCACTTCTATCAATGTGGTTTAAATGTGAGAAACAGGGGAAATATGGTAAGGAGATTAAAGCCACATGCCATAAGTAATATCATTTCTCAGGGTAAGTATAATCTTAAAAGTAAGAAGTTTATACATAGTCGAAGGTCCCGGGTTAGGGAACCAAAGAAAATGAGAAATTTTTTATGGCATAGACAAGTTCATAAGAATGTTTATTCGGACTGTTTTGCAATTGTAAGTACATTTGACCATGGTCTTGATATTAGAGATACTTGGAGGAGTGGTATATTACTTGATAATATCTCGGAAACTATATACTTTGATGAGAATATTTTTATTAATATGATAGGGTATAGCAGACTCTGCAGAGCCAATTTGGTGGGTCAGTTGCTAATTCACCTTCGGATGGTATATGCAGGTTTGGATCTGAGTGTACAAACATGCCAAATGTGGAGGTACATGTCAGTATCTGGCAATGGTAGGATTACAGAATGGTGGGAAATAGGAATTCTCGGGAAGATGCAGGTCACGTTTCTGAGATTCTTACTGGGTGTGGTTAAAATATCCTGGGGGGATTTGGCCTCATGGGGTAAAATAATTGCATCGGTGGGTTTAATGGAACATACATTAAGCACCATAAATCTATTAGGGGAGACTAAACGTGATAGGTTGTGTTACTCAGAAGTGTTAAAGTATTACAAAATATCCAAACCTGCCGAGAAGCCTATTGATTTACAATATGTCATGCTTAAATTGGATGAAAGTACTGTCTGGCTATTTGAAATATTAAAAAGCATTAGTAATAGGATTGCATACAAGTTAGACAAAAAGTTTTGGTGGATACTAGAAAGTACTGAGAATGAGATTATGACCTTTGGGATTGCTAGGTATACTCCGGTATGTGGTCAGAAGATTTTGTTTTTTCTCTGCTGGACAGAGGATTTACGACATAGAAATAAGGTCCAAAGCATAGAATCTCGATCTATACTATTATATATTTGGTGGGATGCTATCACAAAAGTTCAACAAATATCTAAGAGGGTTCTCTTATCTCATAAACTGGCAGGTTTCATGATAATCTGGTGGGATAAAGATGCGATTTTCACTGGGATACCTAATCAAAGATATCTCCAGGTAACGATCTCGACACTAGATAGATATAATTTCAATTCTCTAAAAAATAGGGTAGTTGATATGTCCACTTTGGAATTCAGTTACAAAAAGGATCTATGGAAAATATATTATAACTGTGGGATAAGAATAAGATTCGATTTGAATTTTCAAATACAACGGATAATTCTGGATCATATAGCGAATCTAGGACGAGATTGGTGATTAAATTCTATAAATACTAGTGAAGTTTTCGATAAATCTTCAATAGCAGCTAGTATACTATCTGAGAAAAAAGATAAGAAGGTGTCTATAGCAGAATCAAAAGGAACTTGGAGAAGTATGTCTCAAATATATGTGGGTAGGAAAATGGCTGAGAGTGGGTCACCAAATAGAGGTCTGAAAATTAAGATACCAAAAATAGATAATAGCGACTTACTAAGTCGTTCATCTAAGGTCCTCATGGGGCGCTGCTTGAACCCCCTTAGCCAAAACGTAGATACTCTCCTCTTTCGAATGCCTCAGTTATGGGATTTGGTAGGACATGTTAGAGGGCTTAATCTAGGAAATGGACGTTTCCAATTCGAATTTAAGTTAGAAGAGGATTTAAATAGGGTTTTGGAGAACGGAGCCATCAACTTTGATGGTTGGATGGTCACATATGCCCTTTGGAGGGCCATGGCTGGGGCTGACTATCCAAGCACTATCCAATTATGGGATAGGTTTACTCTTCCATTTGAATATCGAGTGGAAGAAGTATACAGAATAGTGGCAGAATCTATAGGTAAAACTATAGAGGTAAATGTGGTAAAAGGGATGGTCCTGGTGGAGTTGCCTTGTTCTAAGCCTCTCGTTTTCTCGTCTGTCTTAGATTTCAAGGAGGGTAAAGAATCGAGGATTTTAATTGAATATAAGAGATTAGTCGGATTCTGTAGCTTCTGTTTTAGAATGACACATGAGTCTAATGAATGTTATAAGGCTAAAAACATGAATGTAGGAGGCGGGAATGTTGATCATGGCAAGTTGGTGGCAGCTTCAAAACCAAAAAGCTATAAAGGAGCCGCCTTAATGGGAATTACACAAGGAGAAGGTGGGAAACTGGCTCCGATTCAGGCAAAAGGCCGCAGGCGAGGAGTCTCCTCGTTAAGGCCGATAGTGGATTCAGCTAAAACAGTAAGTTGGCATACATACTTGTTCGAATTCTTGTACTGCTGGTATCATTTTAGACACTTTTTAATGTGTCATATATGGGTTATACTATTGGCTATCTCCATTTGCACCTTGCAGGTACGAAGGTCATTGTTTCAGAAAAAGGAGAAGGAAGCCTTGGAAACAGGTAAAATGGAAAACGAGGTGGCTAACTCTCCGTCAGTTGCAGCTGTGGAGGAGAAGGCCGATCCAAAATCAGAAAACAAGGAAGTTGCTCAGACTGAATCACAAATGGAAGATATTTCGGCTGATGATGGTTTAGAGCTAACTCTCAGCGAAGAGGAATCGGTAAAGGAAGTCGGAGAAATGGATTTTGAGCAGGAAGATACTCTTCATTATACAGAAGAGGATCTGCTGGAAGATATTGCTTTCTGCGAAGTGGTCGCAAATGTGGAGACTATGACTGAGGCAGATCGGGTCAGAATCAATGCCGAATTGGAGCAAACTTTGCAGAAGTGTAAGGTCACAGAGCAAGTCAAGCAGAAAGGTGGATCTATCAAATCGACTTCAAAGACTAGCACACCAATCAGAGGTGTTCGGTTCAAGAAGACTTTAGCTTTAAAAGCAATGTCACCTAGGAAAACCCCGAAAACTAAATTAGTTAAGGAGAATGTATCTAGGGATAAGGACAAGAGTCCAATGAAATTTTAAATTTTAAATGATTAGTATTCTTTGTTGGAATTGTCAAGGAATTGGCAATAGTATTTCAATTAGTTATTTAAGGGATATATGGAAGCGTTTTAAACCAGAATTCTTATTTCTTTCTGAAACAAAAAATAATTTTATTTTTATGGAAAAAATTCAACTACATTTTGGTTATAATTATTTAACTGTAGTGGAGCCTATTGGCAGAAGTGGGGGATTAGCATTATGTTATATGGATAATATGAAAGTGCAAATTGGACATAAAGATAATAATATGATCGATATATCATTGGAGGTGAAGGGACAAAAAAGCTTTATAAAGTTCCTTTATAGCGAACCGGTATTACATAGAAGGGCATATGTGTGGGAGAGATTAACTAGAATGGGAACTCAAAGATCAGAGCCCTGGTTGATAACTGGGGATTTCAATGAATTGGCAGGTAATCATGAAAAACTAGGTGGGTCATTACGCCCTGTATCTCAGTTTGTAGCATTTAATCAAATGCTGCAGGATTACGGATTGATTGATTTTCCAAAACTAGGAAACGTCTGGTCATGGCGGGGTGTCCGGCAAAACGGGGGTGGTTCGCTGTATGCTGGATAAGAGTTTTGGGAATGAAGAATGGCATGACCTGTTTCCAAAATCAGTAGTGGAATATTTAGATATGATTGGATCGGATCATGGCCCAATGATGGGACGATTCTCGGACGTGGTAATTTCTAAACGGCGTCAGTTTATTTTCGACAGTCGTTGGATTGGGAAGACAGGATTCTCCAATACGGTTGGACTTAGTTGGGGTGACCCTGATTCAAATTCACAGTACACCATATCAGAAAAGATACGGCGGTGCCGGCGAGAATTATCAAAATGGCGACATAAAACTTTTTCCACAGATAGAAAAAAGATAAATGAATTAAAACAGACAATAGAAGATTTGAAAAATAGTGCAGTACAAGATCAGGGTCTGATAGAGACTGCTAATAAGGAACTGCGAGATTCCTACCTAGATGAAGAGAGATACTGGAAACAAAACAGTAGAAATAGATGGCTTCGGGAAGGTGATGAGAATACTCGATTCTTTCATTCCCAAACTAAGCAACACAGAGCCCGGAATAGAATTATCGGATTGATATCGAGAGAGGATACATGGTTAACTAAGGAAAAGGACATTTTTGCTGAAACAGTAAGATATTTTTCCGAACTATTCTCCAGCAACGGAGACTCGACAATGGCATTGGACAAACTAAAAACTAAAATTACTGATTTTGATAATCAAATGTTGATGCGTCCAGCGACGATTTTGGAAGGTGATAAGGCAACAGGACCGGACGGGTTGACAGCTGTATTTTTCCAAGATTCTTGGGATATAGTTAAGGAGGATTTAGTCAAATTGGTAAATAACTTTCTCCAAAATGGTTGTTTTGAGAGAAACTTGAACAGAACAAATCTGTGTCTCATTCCAAAAGTCTCGAGACCCACGAATATGGTGGAATTTAGAACCCATTAGTTTATGCAATGTTGCTTATAAAGTAATATCAAAGGTACTATGTTTACGACTATGAAATATACTACCTAAGTTAGTATCGGAAATAAAGTCAGCTTTTGTAGCTGGAAGAAACATTTCTGATAACATATTAATTGCGCAGGAAATGTTTCATGCCTTGCGAACAAATAACTCTGTAAAAAGGAAGTATATAGCTGTAAAAACAGACATGAGTAAAGCCTACGACCGTGTTGAATGAAATTTTGTTCAAATTCTGTTAAAGAAGTTGGGTTTTAGTGACGAATGGATTAAATGTATAATGTTCTCTGTCACAAGTGTGGAATATTCGGTTTTAGTAAATGGGGTGCCGGGAGGTAGGATTTTACCTAACCGAGGACTCAGTCAAGGAGACCCACTGTATCCTAATATTTTTGTCTTATGTACAGAGAGGTTTTAATCGCTAAACTAAGACAGGCTGAACAGTGGGGTCTTTTGACTGGACTTTCAATTGCCAGGACTAGTTCATCCATCACACATTTGTTGTTTGCAGATGATAGTCTATTTTTTTGTAAAGCCTCAAATGAGGAAACGCAACAGATTTTACAGATACTTCGAGAATACGAAACGATTTCGGGACAACAAATAAATTTCACGAAATCCTCGATTCAATTTGGACAGGGTATACCGGTGGCTGACCGATTGGTGATTCATCAGACACTGGGAATACATAATGTGGGTGGTGCTGGTTCATATTTAGGATTACCGGAGAATATAGGAGGAGCAAAAACGAGGGTTTTTGCATATGTAAGAAATCGATTAAAGGAACGAATAAATAGTTGGTCTTCAAAATTGTTATCGAAAGCAGGTAAAGAAGTGCTTATTAAATCAGTGCTTATGGCGTTACCGACATATGTGATGTCATGCTATCGGTTACCAAAATTGATTATCCATCAATTGAATGCCGCTATTGCGGATTTCTGGTGGACTAATTCACAGACGACACGTGGTATTCACTGGCATAAATGGCAGGTTGTATGTCGACCTAAGGCAGAAGGGGGTCTGGGGTTTCAGGTTCTCGAAGACTTCAATTCCGCATTATTGGCTAAACAATTATGGCGAATTATAGAATACCCGGCCTTGCTATTTAGTAAAGTTATGCGAGGTAGATATTTTAAAGATACATGTCCATTGGAAGCGGCACCCGGGGCTAATCCCTCGTATGGATGGCGTAGCATCTTATCGGCAAAAACATTAGTACGGAGGGGTGTGATCAGGAAAATAGGGGATGGGTCACAGATAAGAGTCTGGGTGGACCCTTGGATACCAGACGTAGTACCTAGACCGGCGCTAGAGGTACCGGTTAATCTGTACCCGAACCTTACGGTGGATCAGTTTATAGACAATCGTTCGGGCACATGGAAGGAGATCTTAGTGAGGCAGTATTTTGACCCATTGGATGTTCAACTAATATTAGGGATTCCGATATCACATAAGTCACGACAAGATTATTGGGGATGGCATTATACTAGGAATGGAAGATACTCTGTCCGATCAGGTTACCTTGCGGAGGAAGAGTTCTCCCAGAGGGCTATGTTAAGTTATGGTTCGAGTTTCCGAGCTTTATATGAGCAGGTGTGGCGAGTAGACATTCCGAACAAGCTTAAGCATTTCTTATGGCAAATTTTATATGGAAACATAGCAGTCAAAGGCAATATGGTGACTCGGGGGATCAAGTGCGATCCAACGTGTTCACGTTGTGGAGCAGAGAAGGAAACCATTAACCATGTCCTTTTTCAATGCCCGCTAGCTTTATAGACATGGGCATTATCCGAGATTCCATCTGCCATAGAGGTATTTCCGGGGGAATCTATTTGGTATAATCTGGACTATTTATTTTGGCGAATACCGGAAAGAGAAGACATGAGAGTTTTTCCGTGGCTGATTTGGCATCTGTGGAAAGCACGAAATGACCAATGCTTTTTGAACACTACAAGCGATCCGCGTAGTATTATTACACGGGCCACAGGAGAATTTGCAGAATGGATGGAAGTTCAGACTATAGTCTCGATACCACGTTTTCGATTAATGCATCAAACAGGGGACAACAAATCCGAGTGGATTTTCCCATCTACAGCAAAATCAGGGTTCACGGGGTACAAATACTTAGTGGACGCTTCCTGGAAAATATTGGACCTTAAGTCGGGGTTAGGATGGTTCGGATTTCCAGATTCAGTAGAGGGTGTTTGCTCCGGAGCAAGGTGTATTCATCGAAGTTTATCAGCGTTACATGCAGAGATCGAGGCGGTTCTTTGGGCGATGGAGTCAATGATAGCAATCCAAGCTTTGGAGGTGGAGATGTCGACAGACTGTGAGACAGTACTCGAGGTTTTCGCAAAGCCGGAAGAGTGGCCAGCTTTTCTTCCTTATCAAAAAGAATTCGCATGACTTCGCTCTTCATTTTCTTTCTTTTTGCTTTCTACGATTCCACGAATTGTCAACTATAGAGCTGATTCTTTAGCGACACTTGTTTGCGAGACGGGCTATAGTTGATTGTACTCAGACTTTTGTGCACATGCACCTTATATGAGATTTCCGTTGACAAAAAAAAAAACAGTATACCTATTTTAATTATTTATAAAAATTATTTAGTGGTAGCTTTCCACGCACCGTCACGGCCGCTTGTCTCCAAGTTGTCTTGGGACTTGTCGACGATGCACAAAAAATATATATCTCCTATATATATAATATGTGTATATAGTCTTCGCGTAGCCGAACGAGAAAATTCCAGAGAGATAATCGTAATATATATATAAAAAAAAAAACTGAATCTTCTTGTTGAAAAAGCACCCAAAAACTTGTTTCCCAAATCTCCCCTCTGGCCCTTTTTATAATCTGAAGATATAAATACACACCGTCTCGCCTGCTAATTACCCGATTTGATCCAAAAGCGTTCGTCTTTCCTCTGCGTTTTCCGGTGTTCATATTCGAGGTAAGAAAAAGGGTTTTCTTTTGGGTTTGATCCGTTCGTTTATCATTGCTCTATCCTGAGATCTGTGTTCATGGTTCTAAAGTTTTGTGTTTTGGTTTTGATGAATCTACATTCGTGTTTTTATCTTTTGGAACTTGTTTCTGCAGAAACAAAGAAAAGGCCTAACCTTTGTTTTTCAATTTGAGATTTAGAGGAAAGTTAATTTTGTCGTTTGTTTGTTGGCTTTGATCTCTTATATTGTTCTTGTGTGCCATTGCTCAGGCTGAGTTGTGTCTTCTTGGAGGCATAGAAAATCTCTATGGTGAGCCTCTATTGGCGCGATTCACTTCGTTGCTCCTATTTGTTCATAGATTCTCACTTTTTTTTTTTTGGATGAATTTGAATTTTTGTTAATAGGGAGAAGCACCAGCTTTCTTTGTGGATCATCTGGTGAATGGACACACCAATGGCTTTGGTGTCAAATCCGAACCTAAAAACAGAGACACATCTGTTCAAATTGGGGATCTATCCGTAAGCTTCACATCTTCGGTTTCATTAGAGTGTGATACTGTTCTTTGTTCTTTGTCTATGATTTTATCTGTGGTCTATCTTTGCAGTATCTGATCGGTGGAAATCATGAAGGGAACCCATTGTTCCTTGGGGTTGAGATTCATGACAAAGTCACTAACAAGTGGTGTGTTCGTTGATGAAATCTTTATCTATTAATTTCTACCATTAGTGTGGAATTTCAAGGATTTGAAGTCAATTTGGGTGTTTTTAGGTCTAGTCCTATTGTTCTCGGAACAGGTCCTAAACCCTGCAAGGATTACTCAGCCATTGATCTTAAATCAGGTCGGATTTTGGTTATCAAAAAAGGTTCAGCTTCTGATGACTCCATTTGGTTCCTTGAGGTTAGCATTGGGAGATATTGATGTAGCTAGAGCTTATGGGGTTCTTATTCTCATATGTTTTGAGTTTTCATATAGGTGGATACTCCTTTTGTCCGGGAACAAAAGAAATTGCTAGGAGAAGAAGTTGTTGCTTGGAGTAAAGGAGTGACAGGAAATGCAGAGAAGCCTATTGTTATAAGCGGTCCTTCTGGAGTTGGAAAAGGAACACTAATAGCAATGCTTATGAAGGAGTTTCCTTCAATGTTTGGGTTCTCTGTGAGCCACACAACTCGAGCTCCGAGGTGTATGGAGAAGAACGGTGTTCACTACCATTTTACTGATAAATCCATTATGGAGAAAGAAATCAAAGACGGGAAGTTTCTCGAGTTTGCATCTGTTCATGGTAATTTGTACGGAACCAGCATTGAATCCGTAGAGGTTGTAACAGATTCAGGAAAGGTAATAACAGAATCATTTTTGTATCATCTCTGTGATGTTGTTGATCCATCAAATAATCATTTTCTTAATGTGTATAGCGATGCATTCTTGACATTGATGTTCAAGGAGCGAGGTCAGTGAAGGTGAGTTCTCTGGATGCGATTTTCGTATTTGTATGTCCTCCTTCGATGAATGAACTTGAAGATCGGCTTCGTGCCCGGTAAAAATCAGACTTTAGAGTTGTTGTTTCTTCAGTTTTCTTCATTGCAAGTTCTCAATTTTAAGTGTTGACAAAACAGGGGAACCGAGACAGAGGAGCAGATTCAGAAGCGGCTTAGAAATGCTGACGCAGAGATCAAAGCAGGGAACTCCTCAGGCATTTTTGAGCATATTCTGTATAACGATGACCTTGAGGAATGCTACAAGAGCCTTAAGGTGACTTAACACGCCTTTAGTTGTGAACAAATTTCTCTTAAGACACTTCCGTTGTAAACAACAATGGCTCTCTATTTCAGAATCTTTTGGGGATAAACGACCATGCTCCTGTGAATGGCGTAGAAGGTAATATATTCAAAGAGTATACACAACACAATGTATACGAACTAAGTGGGAAAGGAAGCCTAATGATATTTTGTGATTGTTTGGTAAAAAGCAGTAGAAGCAATCAATCTTCCTAAGGAGCACACAGTAACAAAGTTGGAAGATAAGATTTTGATTCAGGAAACAGGAGAGGCAACTAAGAACAACATGTAAGTGACTAAAGTTTTTGTTTTTTGTTTAAATCTAGATGATGTCCTTATAGAATTCGTTACTAAAACATCATTTGGTGGCAGAATCGTGTTGGATTTATCTTCAATTAATGGGGGGGCACCGGGAAGAACAAGAGGGATCGTTCTCTACACGGTTAAGTCCAGTTAACCAAGAGTCTTTTGCTTTCGCTGCGGGAAGCTAAAGAAGAAACATATGATGATGATGATGAACATGTTGGTTTTTTTTTTTTTGACTGAAAGACCAAAGGCTTTTTCGCAGTTGAAAGGTAGTGGTATTCGTTCACTAGATAGGCACTGATGATGATGATGGTTATTATGATCTATTTAAAAAATGATGGAATAAGATTCTTTTGTACCTTTTACTGATAAAGATTATTTTGTTTGATCTAAATCTTAATACAGTCCGATCTTTTGGTCTTATTAAGACGTACAGAATTATATATATTTATTGAAATCTCTGCAATTATTTCTTGAGATTCTTCAACACAGGAAAAAACCAAGAAACTTAACATCGAATTGGGGAAATCAAAATTGATCCCACGTAGGAGTGTATAATATTCCTACATGACTCGAGATTTTCTTAGAGAAAGGGATGGCAGTTAGTGCCAGTTTACAGTTGAAAATGAGCCAATAAAGTAAAAGCAAAGCAGAGAGCAACTTGTGGGACTTGAGAGCTAAATGGGTCCTCGAGAAATTGCAACTTGCATTGATTCGTGGGTCCAAAGTGGATGACAGTGTAAATTAAAAGAAGCTTCGTTGAAGAATGACTATTATGGACTTATGGTCCATCCTTCTCTGCGTTGCTCCACATTACACACTGGTCACGTGACAGTACCATGCTGACACTCTGTAATCTCAACCTGTGATACCATGTAGAGGCGTGTGGCTTTAGGTAAAGTATCTTTCCTGGGCCAACCCAAATTCTACCACACAGCTCTCGATATAACGCTTTCATGGTTGGGTCAGCCGACAAAGGAATAGCAAATATAGTAATGGGCCTAAATATGAAATAATAGTTTTACCTACGCAACGAACCAGCATCTAACCTAAGCATCAAGGATTTGAAAATGTTCTCTTTACTCACCTAAACAAGAACTTGTCTGTTATAATTAACGTGGAGCAGTTTGGTAAGAAGATTGACCTCGAAGTCTGTCCTTTGAATCGTATTCCACAGATAAAGGTTCAAACAGTGAAATAAGAAACAGAGCCAAGCTTCAAGTAGAAGAAGATTTACTCAAATAACTATCCATTGAACAGTTTACTGTCTCTGAAAATGTAAACTTTAAAGACTAAAGATCATCATTGAAACCAGAGACAACAAAGCTGCAAATGCAAACCAAAATAAACTGCCGGAAAAATTGTATTTTCAGACTACTGAGATCTGATCATGAATAAATAGCACAACTTTGACATTCTAATGAAAAACCATCGGGAAACTCAAATACAACAACCTTAACTTGATGCTGATGATCATTCATCCATCAGAGCAAATTTATCCAGTAATCATAGTTCCCGCTCCTTCATCAGACATAATCTCATGAAGCAGAGAATGTTGTCTCCTTCCATCGATAATACTTGTTGTCTTAACTCCCTGAGCAATAGACCTTATACAACACTTCACCTTAGGAATCATTCCACCAGCAACTTTCCCATCATCAATCATCTTCTTCACTCCTTTTATATCAATCTCCTTCACCAAGCTCCTTGGATCCTCTTTATTCTCCAAGATTCCAGCCACATCAGTCAAAAGAATCAATTTTTCAGCTCCAAGCGCAGCTGCGAGTTCTCCAGCAACTGTATCTGCATTGATATTGTAAGCTTGACCAGCATCGTCTGCAGCAACGGAAGCAATCACTGGAATGTAACCGTAATCAATAAGAGGACGCAATACGGATGGATCTACTCTTGCAACTTCCCCAACAAAACCTAATTGAGCTGAATTGGGAACAGGTCGTGCAGTGAGAAGACGACCATCGTGTCCTGATAATCCCACGGCGGTAGCTCCGGCGGCGTTAATAAGCGAAACGAGATTCTTATTAACTTTTCCGACTAAAACCATGGATACGATCTCCATTGTGGTGGCGTTTGTTTTGCGAAGTCCGTTGTGGAACTCAGCTTCGATGTTAAGTTGTTTCAAGTAACGATTGATATCAGGACCACCACCGTGAACGAGGATGGGACGAAGACCAACGCACGCGAGGAGAACGAGATCGGTGACGACGGAGGATAAAAGCTCCGGCGAAGTCATGGCTGCGCCGCCGTATTTGACAACTATGGTTTTCCCTCTGAATTTCTGGATAAAGGGTAAAGATTCGGAGAGAACCTCGACTCTGTAATCCGGTGAAGGTACAATTGCGGTTTCATTTGAAGGTGGTACCGATGCGGAGGCGTTGATCGATAAACGTAGACGGTGATTGTGCTTGTTGCGAGGTGGATAGAAGAGAGATAGAGATTTGTTGGGGATAAGAGATTTGAGAGGATTGGAGATAAAAAAGGAGACGGATTTAGTCGGCGCATTGGATGTAACGATGGCCATTTCTAAACCTTACCAAAGAAGCTTAAGTGAGATGAGTCTCGAGTCTTACAAATCTTCACTCATTACTCTCCACCTTCAGTGTAGACGCAATCACTCTAATGACCTAAGAACTCCAATCAGCTTCACCGATAATTCAAATACTATAAACAACACCCTAAACTGCTGAGCTCAATCCCAGTTCTTATTCGATCATAACCAACAATAAATCTATTAAGCAATTTGGCTTTAATGACCAAAGCGTTGGTCCAACAACCACAAGACACTGTCATACCCTGAAGTTTCCCAACGACATCGTTTTGTTAGTTTCATACTTCGCAAGTCAAACGACGCCGTTGTTCTTCTTGCAGCGGGAATATCATCAGAGCTCGATTCTTCATCTTCGTCGTCTCCGTGAGACAGAGTATATTAGCAGAGGGTAATTTCAATCGGTTATTCCCGACTATTCACTGTAAAATGGAGCGATTGGAACAAGAATTGATACGAAAATCAGAACCGGAGTCCCTAGTCTCCGTCACTGTAGGTAGGTTCATGGGTAAACTTCTCTCAGCTCGCCCTAAAAAGCTACGGGAGTCTATTTCGCGTCTTTCTCCTGATTCTCAAAAGGGTTCCTCAGGTAGGTGCTTGCAGTATATGTTTTATTATGTTAACTCTTGGACATGTTGCTTTTCTTATCTGATGGATTTTTACTCTTTCTGTTGTCGATGCCTGCTGAGAGAGACGATGCTGCTGAAATTCTTGTACCCATCCTCGAACATGTAATATGTTAAACCCTTTGTAAAGTCTTGTCCTTTTTATTGTTAATTGGGTAATTACACTAAATTAACAGAAAAAATTGATTTTTTGTTACGAGAAAACTGGAACCAAAATGAATTTTGGAGAGGAAGATAAAGCAACCATTAGTGTAAATCGTTCGTGTTTGTTGGAATGTCCAGTTTTTACCTTGTTTGTTCTCACGGGTTTCTATACTTTTGTTTGCTGTTTAGACATTAAGGTCTAAGGATGCTGTGAACAGAAGCCCAGCTATTGTAATTCTAAATTACCTTGTAATTCTCTTTCAAGCCATTTCGAGAAATCTTTCGAAGATGATCGTGAGGAACAAAGACAAGTATTTAGCGCTTGGACGGTGCTTGCGAGGATGATGGAGATCAAGGTTTTTGGAATGGTGAGCGTAATATTTAGTCTTAATACTATATATTTATTACCGGTTATCTTTCTAGTAGGAAATATTGGCTCTCATTATTCTGAGCTTACTTGATTAAGTTATGTACTTGTATAATTTTCTTCGTCGACAGGAATCAGGGAGAAACAGTCTATGTTTGTGGAAGTTGTTTCATCTTGTGTGCCTCACTTGTTGATGATAGTACGCAATGGAAGGTATAAAATTTCTTTCAGTGGATGTAGATATCGTCTCCTTTTCAGTCATTCCCATTCGTTTTTGGTTCTCTATATTAAATATAAATGTAGTATATACATATATGGAGCATATATCTTCACTTATATGCGTAGTCGTATCCATCCTATTTCTAAGCTGTTATATTGTTTAGCATTTTGCAGGACGGATATGAGGTGCCATCTCGTCTTTCTGTTTCAGCTGCTGATTGCTTACTGTCGATTACTGGAGCTTTAGCAAAGAGGGATAATACTCTGGTCAATAGACCAAAGGCATCAACCATTACGATGTCTCGTCAACCGGTTGCTTTGATACCTAATATAAGTGAGAAGCAGAAAAAGCAAAGTTCTCTACCTGAAGACTTAAACAACAGGGCAAATTGTATACTGTGGCATCACCTGGAGGAGCTGATGCACCTTGTACAGTGTTTCTTTGCTGTATGTTCATTGATCCATCAGAATAAGCGTGATCCAAGTTCTATATCTTGAAGTGATGAAGTTTTCCATGATTTTAGTTGAGTAATATTGACAAATACTTCCTTCTAGTGGAACAGAAGAACTCGACTACTGCATGCTAAGGGGTTAGGTCAAGTGCTGAAGTGGTTAGAGGAGTTTAAAGTTCATTATGGTGGCTCCCGAAAGGAGGCAGGTCTTTGACTGATGCCGCCTGTCCTTGTTCTTTTCTGTTTCTGTTTCTGTCTCTTATTCTTGCTCAACAAAAGAGTATTGTTTTATACCTGGCATTCAGGCGCATTTGTATCTACGAGTGGAGCTCAGCTGCTCTCTTCTTGCTGGAAACAATACAGTGTCTTGCTCCACATGGAAGATCAAAATTTCTCAAAGATTAGTAAAGAATTGTTGGAGCAATATCTGTCTGGTATTAAGGTTAGACAATAAACGATTTTATTAGTTGTTAAGATGATAGAAATCTGCATTAAGATATAGTAGAGTCTTCTTAAAATTTAATGGAATGTGTTGGCATAGTATATGAGTAATGTTATTTCCTCTGGAGGTCTTTAGTTCATGCAAGAAACCTATATAAACTGCACAGAGAAGTTCTAGATGTTATATTGGTGAAGGGTTGCGTACCGGCTTTTTATTTTACCTCTGGTTAATGTTGTCCAATCTCACTGGATTTGTAAAATGCTAATAGCTGTAAAATAATGCAGTACTGGTTGTAATGTGATATGCCCCTTAGATGTTATGTGAGGAAAAGAACAAAGAAGGCAAATACTCTGGGAGAACAAGAAGGTTCGAAAAGAGATCTTCAGATAGAGACAGAAGGTTCGTTGCAAGAAATGCAGAGGCAAAGCCTGGGAGACGATCAGAAGGTTTGAATTACCAAAACAGATTCAGTGTCTTGGATAGAAACAGAAGGTTTGAAGAATTGAAGGGGAACCAGAGACACTGAATGAAGAAGAGTCTTTGCAACTCGTAAGAAGAAAAAGTAGCAGAGAAAGACGCAGAGGAAAATTACGTTGGAGGAGGAAGAAGGAAGAAGAAAAGGATAAGATTTAGTCGTTATGACCGTTAGAGGGAGACGAAATCGTTCCTTTATATTGAGAGTTGTAATTTTCTTTTGCTTATGCTATTTTCTTTGTTCTGATTACTGGTTTTCTTTCTGTGAACTTGAATTTGAAGATTAATGGCGAAATCGATAGTTTGATTACAAAAGATCTATCAGTTGGTGCGGTGAGCAAGGCTTCAGAATGCCAGTAATGACGAGATCCTCGGAATCTGGGGTCAATGGAGGGGTCGATGTGTCTTAGGTAGCAGAACAAGTGAAGAATCTGTCCACGGAGTTGTCGCAGTCGAAGATAGAGACGAAGGAGCGTCTGAATTCGCTGGATAACCGAGTGGAACAGATCTTCCAGATACTTCAGGAGATGCGCGGTATTTCTTTTTCCCGTGATTTGTTCAAAATTTTGTCGGTACTGAAAGAATCCTTACAGAATCGTGAGACACTTATGTCTGCAGCTGCACGAGCTCGTGGTGAAGAGCCAGAGCGAGTGGCGGAACCGGAACGCGCATCGGAATCGGTACATGACAGGCAAATTACGGCGTCATTGTGCGATAAAGAAACGATACTCAAGAAAATTGATTTGTCAGTATTCGCCGGAGTGGATGCTTACGCGTGGTTGAGTACAGTGGAGCGATTTTACTCTCTCGGTAAGTACACTGACACTCAAATGTTGGACTTAATTTCTGTGAGTCTATCGGGGAACGTATTAAGTTGGTATAACTATGAGGCTTTAGATTCTCCTTTTGAGAATTGGATAGATTTTAGAGAAAGGCTGTTATTGCGTTTCGCTAAATCATCGCATACTTCTCCGAGAGATAGGTTGTTTGCATTGCAACAGACAGGGTCCATAGAAGAGTATGTCCATGAATTCGAGGACTTGGTTTTTTCAAGTCAGGGGCCTCTCACAGGAAGATAAGATATCCATTTTCCGAAAAGGATTGAAACCTCAGCTGAACAAGGTGGTGAAGATGTTGAAACCACAAGGTTTAAGGGCCATCATAGCACTAGTTTTAGAAATGGAACCATCTTTAATAGTGCAAGTCTTTAATACTGCTCTTATGACCGAGGGAAACACTGCTGTTAAGGCTCGTAGTAGACAGGACTTGTCAAAAAAGAGTGTTGCAAGTATACCATCTTGGAGGAGAAACAGATCAGTACAGCAGAGTACAGCTTATGGGAGTAGAGTACAGTCCAGTGTAGGGTCGGTAAATGGAAAGGGTCGCAGAGAGTTATCTCCAGCGGAATATGCGGATAAGCGCATAAGTGGCGTGTGCTTCCGCTGTGATGAACCCTTTGGACCGTCGCATGAATGTAAACAGAAGGAGTTACAAGTGTTGTTGGTGGTAGAGGATACCGAATTATTGGTTAAAGATACTTGTGTAGAAGAAGTACAAGATGAGGAGGAAATTGTGTTTAAGCCACAATTCTCACAGTTATCTTTAAATGCTTTTTTTGGTATTGAGACAGTAACAACAACAAAATTAAGAGGACGAATTGGATCTATTGAAGTGGTTGTGATGTTGGACAGCGGAGCAACACATAATTTTTTGTCCCCATATGTGTTACAACAGGCGAAGTTGTGTGCTAGTCAGTCACCAAAAGCTGAAGTGTTGCTAGGAAATGGCATTATTGTTAAAATTTTGGGAGTGTGTGACTCAGTTAAGTTCACACTTTCAACGTGGGAGTTTCAGGCAGACTTTATCACTTTGGAACTAGGGAGTGCAGATGTGATTTTGGGTATTAAATGGCTGCAAACTTTGGGGCGTTGTGAAGTAGATTGGACCAAACATGAATTAGCTTTTTGGTATAGAGGAGATCTAGTTACGTTGAAAGGTGATCCAGAACTCCATAAGGATTTTATTCCAAATGGAAAACAAAGGAGAGAATCAATACAAGGTTTGGATCCGAGTCAGCCTGAAAAATAGAAGGGAGAAAAATCGGGTACTCACTCTATTCAGTTGACTAAATTGTTGAATGAATTTGCAGACTTATTCAAAGAGCCAACAGCTTTACCTCCTCTTCGTGGGTGTGAACATGGTATTACTTTACTATCAGGGGCGGGACCAGTTAATGTGAGACCCTATAGGTACCCTCATGCACATAAATTAGCAATGGAAGAGTTGGTCTCACAGATGTTGACAAGTGGTGTCATAAGACGGAGCCAAAGTCCTTTTTCTAGCCCAGTTTTGTTGGTTAAAAAGAAAGGGGGTGGATGGATATTTTGCATAGATTATAGAGCATTAAACAGGATTACGATCCCTGATAGATTTCCAATGCCAGTGATAGATCAATTACTTGATGAATTGTCGGGAGCTTGTGTGTTTACAAAGCTTGATCTACGCTCAGGTTATCATCAAATACGATTGAAGGAGATGGATGTTGAGAAGACTGCTTTCCGCACATTAGATGGACATTACGAGTTTTTAGTCATGCCTTTTGGCCTTTCTAATGCTCCAGCGACATTCCAAAGCTTAATGAATAGCATATTTCGTCCTTACTTACGACGTTTCATTCTGGTTTTTTTTGATGATATCTTGATATATAGCTCCAGTTGGGGGGAACATCTACAACATGTCCACCGAGTTTTAGAGATCTTAAAGGAGCATCAGTTATATGTCAATGAAAGAAAGTGTGAATTTGCTCAAGCCTCATTAGAATATTTAGGCCACATCATATCCAAAGATGGAGTAGCAACTGATCCGCAAAAGACTGTGGCAATGTCAAACTGGCCAACTCCATCGAATGTTAAAGGCTTAAGAGGATTTTTGGGACTGACAGGTTATTATAGAAGATTTATTGTGCAGTATGGAATAGTAGCAAGACCCTTAACGGCTCTTCTCAAGAAAGACAAGTTTGAGTGGTCTCAACAAGCACAACATGCCTTTGATTTGTTGAAGAAGAAGATGCAGTCCGCTCCAGTTCTTAGTCTACCTGACTTCAGTCTCAAATTTATAGTGGAATCGGACGCTTCAGGGTTCGGGTTGGGAGCAGTTTTGATGCAAGTACACAACCCTATTGCCTATTTTAGTTACGCTTTGACAAACAAGGAGCAGCAGAAGTCGATATATGAACGTGAATTGATGGCAATAGTGTTAGCAATTCTGAAATGGAAACATTATTTGTTTGGCCGCAGATTTTTGGTCAGGACAGATCAACGAAGTCTAAAATTCTTATTGGAGCAAAGAGATGTATCAGGTGACTATCAGAGGTGGTTGATCAAGCTACTCAGTTATGAGTTTGACATAGAGTACAAGCCCGGTTTGGAAAACAAGGCTGCAGATGGGTTATCAAGAAGTTTGTTATCTCCCAGCTTCGAGGTTACTAAGCAGTTGTTAGCTCTCACGGTACCTCATTCTATGGATTTAGAAGCAGTATATCGAGAATGTGAACAAGATAAGGACATCTTGCAACTTATCGAGTCCATTAACAAGGGAGACTTGAAATCCAAATCCTTCTCTCTGTGTGGGGGAAAATTGTTTTATAAGAAGCGGCTGTACTTACCACATTCTTCTGTTTTCCTACCAGTCATTTTGTATGAGTTTCACGATGGATTATTTGGAGGTCATGCTGGTGTCTTCAAGACATTAAAGCGTATACAAACACAGTTTCATTGGCGCGGAATGAAACAGGATATTCAGCGTTATGTAGCTGAATGTTTGATTTGCCAAACACATAAATATAGCACCCTTAGTCCAGCAGGACTTTTACAACCATTGCCGATTCCACAGAAGGTTTGGTCTCACGTGTCTATGGACTTTATAGAAGGGTTACCTCTCTCACAACATGTTAATGTGATTCTGGTGGTAGTTGATTGACTGAGCAAATATGCTCATTTTATCACATTACGACATCCTTTTACTGCAGCTGAAGTTGCAGAAAAATTTGTCAAAGAAGTGATTCGTTTGCATGGAGTTCCTGAATCAATAGTGTCAGACCGTGATAAAACTTTTTTATCTTCTTTTTGGCGTGAGAGTCATCGTTTGCCTGCTACCAAACTGATCTTCTCAACAGCTTATCACCCTCAGTCGGATGGACAAACTGAGGTTCTTAATCGCTGTTTGGAGACGTATTTACGTTGTTTTGCTTCAGAACATCCGAGAACATGGTCCAGGTTTATTCATTGGGCGGAGTTATGGTACAATACGTCGTTTCACACCGCCTTACGCACTACTCCTTTTCACATTGTCTATGGCCGCGAGCCTCCTTTATTGCTTCGATTTGAACACGGCTCAACACAGAATTTTAATCTAGAGCAGTCCCTTAAAGAACGTGATACTATGTTGGATCAGATTAAGAAACACTTGCTGCGGGCTCAGGATATTATGAAGAAGTCTGCAGATCGCCATCGTCGCGATATTGAGTTCCAGGTGGGCGATATGGTTTTTTTAAAACTGCGGCCATATCGACAACAATCTATTTCTCGAAGAATTTGTCCTAAGTTGGCTGCTCGTTTTTATGGACCCTTTGAAGTGTTGGAACGAGTGGGAAAAGTGGCCTATCGGATTCAACTCCCTGTGACTTCGGTGATACATCCCGTCTTTCATGTTTCATTACTTAAGCTGGTTGCTGGTAAGCATTATGCAATAACCCCATTACCACAGTCACTTAACGCGTTCGATGAGTTTGTGCTTTATCCACATGACATTTTGGACACAAGATATTCATCCTCGGGTGACCTTGAAGCGTTAGTCGCTTGGAAAGACTTACCTTCACATGAACATAGCTGGGTTTTGGTCAAGGAGTTAGCAAAGCAATTTCATGCTTTTCAACTTGTGGGCAAGTTGTCTTCAAAAGGGGGAAGTATTGATATGCCCCTTAGATATTATGTGAGGAAAAGAACAAAGAAGGCAAATACTTTGGGAGAACAAGAAGGTTCGAAAAGAGATCTTCAGATAGAGACAGAAGGTTCGTTGCAAGAAATGCAGAGGCAAAGCCTGGGAGACGATCAGAAGGCAGAAGGTTTGAATTACCAAAACAGATTCAGTGTCTTGGATAGAAACAGAAGGTTTGAAGAATTGAAGGGGAACCAGAGACAAGACACTGAATGAAGAAGAGTCTTTGCAACTCGTAAGAAGAAAAAGTAGCAGAGAAAGACGCAGAGGAAAATTACGTTGGAGGAGGAAGAAGGAAGAAGAAAAGGATAAGATTTAGTCGTTATGACCGTTAGAGGGAGACGAAATCGTTCCTTTATATTGAGAGTTGTAATTTTTCTTTTGCTTATGCTATTTTCTTTGTTCTGATTACTGGTTTTCTTTCTGTGAACTTGAATTTGAAGATTAATGGCGAAATCGATAGTTTGATTACAAAAGATCTATCATAATGCTTCTCTAGCTTTCTGCTCTCAGTCTTGTTAATATTTTCCTAATTGATTGGGTCCTCAGGAAGCTAATAATGATATGATGCTGTATTATTCAGAAAGTTATCCTCAGGGATGTTCTGAAACCGAGACGGGTGGTATAGAGACACAGAAGTTTTTCCTAAATTGTTTATGCCTTTTGTTGGGACGCATTGAGGGAAAAAAAGTGGAGAGAATACTATCAGAGTACGGAATGAAGCTTGTGCGTTGTCTTCTAGATTAGGTCTAGTGTTGGGATAGTTTACAGGAATTTTGCTCTGACAGTTATGCTAGATATTTAAACAAAAGAGAATTTTGTGACTTGCTATTGCTATGCTGCTAGAATCATAACATATACTGATAAAATTTATTCCCCGGGCTAATATATATACCCCTCTACTCATCTTAGTGCTTATATTCTTTCTTTACCCCTCAAAGCTTCGCAGTAACAATGAAGGAGATATCAGAAGGCGTTGCTGCTATATTGAATGCAGATATCTTTAAACTACAATCTCAATCCGGAGACAGCTTCTCTGATACAATGTGCTTGGACATTGTGATACCATCTCTGCTTAACCTTCTTGATGAGAGGGGATGGTGCGGTCAAAGCAATTAATGTGCTCCTAGCAGAGTATTGTTCCAAGTATGTCTAATATTGCTTGCCCTTTGATGCTAAATCAAAGTAGCTTTCCACTTATCAGTTCAAATCCCTCCTTGGTATTCTGACTTAAAATAACATTCACCAGAAATGCAGATAATAACTGTCTCAATGAAGTTCTTGAACGCCTTGGTTCGGGAACCACGGTGCAGAGATTGAATTCTATGGATGTGGTATCAGAAGTAATCCTTATGTCAAAACATTCAATTCCTTCTCATATACCCTTTAATAACACTCATTAATTCATCCAATGGAAAAGTACAATTATCAGCTACTGAAACCTTGCTTGGGATCCTGAAACATCATAAGGAGGATTCTGATGTTATATGTATGGTGCTGACCTGTCTTAGGTACCGTGCTTTGTCACTCTTTCCCTTTTTCTCCCATGTATGCATAGTTATTTGTTTATTCCTGTTTACCCTAAGTGAGACAATTCTTAAATTAAGGTTGTAACAGCACATTTACTAATGCTTCATTCGTGAAGAGATTGACATGACTGCTAAATTTGGGTTTCTATCTTGTTTTTGCTTTGTATTATGCTATAATTCAAACCGCCTATCTGCTTCTGATCTCCACTTTTCTCATCTAGTAAAACTCAAGCTTTGGTAACTTCCGAAAATAATGGGCATTCCAAAGAAGGTAAATGGTTTCTTATCTCATTACCATAGGCTAAGTTTTCAACATAATTTGTTATAAACTTTATTTGTTGTTTGCACAAGCCAAGAGTACTAACCAAATGCAAATTGGATTACTGCATTGGAATGTGAAGCTTAATCCATAAAAATATATATGCTAGATTGATCCTGCATTAGTAACTGGCCACTATCAAGACTTTCTCTGGAGAATGCGTGCTCACCATCTTCTTGAATAGTTGCAGGGTCAACTTTTGAGAGTGATCGAGTGCTAAAGCTGATCCCAGAGTGGGCTGAGAGTGTTAGTTCGACAATATATCTTTCTTGCTAAATTATTTGCTATCTTTAAAATGGAATTCTGTTTAGTTTCTTAAGCACTCATATAAGGACCATTTGCAGACTATTGGTAGCACTGCTTAAAAAGAAAAATCAAAACTGAACCTTTGATAGAAATTTTTTCAGGCCTTGGTGTGTTCCCTTTTCTTTCTTCACAAGTTATCATTTATCTAATTAATTATTTTTGTGTATGTTTTATGCAACTCTTCAATAGTGTATCACCGGATTGACCAAAACATTTGCCATTTGTACTCAAACTACTAGACTATTTTCTGCTTGTTGATTGAAAGTAAAAATGCTTACATATGCAACACTGGGACTCTCTCATTGGACCTTTGCTTGAAAAGATGTTTTTGGAGCCATCCAATGCCATCATGGTTAGGTTTCTTAGTTGCATTAGTGAACATTTAGCAGATGAATCGGACTTAGTCCTTCTGCATGTACTATCACATATGAAGAGGCAAGACAAGTAAGTGAAAGTTCTTTCAAAACTTTAATAACTCAATTATAGCTATATACTCACCACTTTGGTGTTTTCTATGTTTAGAAAAGCTTTTAACAACTTTCGAATATATTAAGTATTGATCACAGATAATGTCATGCTAATATAGGGTGGATGGGAGTTTCATATCCAGATCTGATACTAAAACTCCAGTGGGAAAAAATAAATTGGAGGAATCTCTATTTGACCACCTTTGTCCACTGCTTATATTAAGGATTCTTCCCCAAAGAGTGTTTGATGATATTGATTCCTCTACGGTTTATGGTAATTTTTCCAGCGGAGACTCTGTGAATGGTATGTATGCCTTTGATTTTCCTAAAACTGTGGATTTTTTTTATCCTTTGGTCGTTTGACCCCAATTGTTGATTACATTCAATGATTCAGCTATTTTTTGGATAGCATAATCCAGCGTCTATGAATTCTTAGACTTTATACACCTCATTTTTTTGTCTTGTGATACTTATCAGACTATAAAGTCATCAAGTTTTAGGATCGTCAATGCATTGCTGCTTTCATTTTGGAAAGGTTAGTTTACCCCCAGTAATCATCAAACGCTATCTACTTTAATACATATTCGATATCTGTCAAGCTCACTCTAGTGATACAGGGCGTTTTCTAAGTTCGAATTTGAAGAAGTTAGGAAACCGTCTGCTGAGCTATGTGGACATATTCATCCCCAGGTGTTAACTGGCTTCCTTCCTGGACCGACCTTGTATTACTGGTCAATCTTTTGTCAATGTTTAAATATGTTTTTAAGCCTTCGCTTAAAAGGTAGATTCTATATACCTAAGAAACAAAGGTAGATGCTCATTGATAAGTATCCTTTCAATTTCACTTCGAATAAATTAAGCCTCTTATGTAGTCTCTTGCTATCTTTGTGAGACCTGAGAAAGCAAAATACATGCAAAATTTCACCCGTCATAACTGGGTTCCCTTATAAAGAGAAGGGATTAAATGCTTGAGTTAAGTTTTACTTATACTATAGTTAAGCCTAATCTCAATCGTCCAAAGTTGTAATAAGCTGGTACTTTTATTCAACAGTTGCTATTTCCAACTGTCTTCGTGCAACTTGATAAGGCCACAGAGCTGCAAGACAGCCTCAAGATTAAAGCTTGCCTATTTTCTATATGCTCATCCCTTGTGGTAATATTCATCTTTGTTTTCTAAAAGTATATATTCAGTGATCCTTGTTCTGTGAACTTAGCAATTGGATTAGTTTTGTGCGTTACCAGCTTTCCATCACTTGCAGGTTCGAGGCTGGGAGTCTTTCTCACATAGTATGACACCTAAGATCCGGAAAGTCCTGAAAAATATTTTGTTATGGCCTTCTGATGAGGATGAAAGTAAGACACCAGATAGTGGCTACTGATTTATATCTCAAGCTCTGTTACTCTTCCCATCCTCACTTCATGGCTTTTTTCTCGCAGTTTCTAAAGTATAACATGGGTGCATTGATTGTCTGGCAATGATGATATGTGCTGAACTGCAACATCTTGAATCCTCAGAAATATCTGGAGGTGAAAAAATACATACAGCAGGGAAAGGCACATCTGGTTAGTATTAATGTTTTATGTTTTAGGACTAACAATGTTATTTCTAGACTTGTATACAACTTATATTCCGATCTGTAGATGTTGACGTGTCAAGTAATTCTGTTCTCGACTACACGATCCATCGTTTGATAGAAGAAAGAAGTGATTGCTCGTCTATCGCAAAGCTGATCACCGATCACCCAAGTGGTGAAAAGCCTTTTACCTGTTCCCTTTCGTATATGCATGGCAAATGTAATCATCAGTGCTTGTAAAAAAACTCTCGGAGTCTTCCAAGAAGACTTTTGCTCGGAAAGCTCTTCCGCCTCTTGTTCATTCTCTCGAGGTACCTTTGACTACTTTCGATATTTTTTTTGTATCTTGTTTAGTTTCTAACAAAATTCCTGAAATTCGTGCAGGTCATATCTGTACCGGAGGTCCATGCAGGTTGTATTCAGGTCTTATTCTCGGCCATGTATCATTTGAAGTCCACACTTCTTCCTTTTTCAGCCGATCTACTGAATCTTTCCCTGAGATTTCTTATACAAGGATCCGAAAAGGTACCAGAATTCTATCAAACTTATTACTAGCATGTTTACAATTGTATGGAAGTAGACAAAGAGGTTCACTTTATGACATGAAACTTCTTTACTCGAGTGAATACTGTCGACATATCTGAGTCTCAAAATCCATATCCGGAATTATGTGCGTCTATAAACATCTGAACTCAAAATTTATGTCTGCCTTGTATTTTGAAAGCTTACACGAAAGTCAAATTATTCTCTTGTTGTCCTAAGCATCTTTGTCAGAGCCTTCTCGAGACGTTCATGAAGTCTGTGCTAATCTATTGGCATGAATAACGCCATCGTGAAGCCATTTGTCTTTTTTCTTTTTCTTTTTTGACACTTTTGCTTTGTTCTCTCACGTGCCAATGAAGTGGGTATGTAGTGTTAGCAAACAATGGCCTTAGCTTTTGACAGGGATACGATAACGTTGCAGTTTGTGCGTATTTTACTTATCAGTATAAAAGATGGAAAGTAATTCTGATGGGCCTTTGGACTTTAACCTGATTGTGAATTAGCTTAGGCCATTTATTCATAGCTGGACTACAACTATTGTATTGTGTGACAACCTAACGGTTGAATTAAAAAAAGAAAAAATTAAAAAAATGTAGAGAAGTGATGGGGTCCTCTATAAAACAAATGAACCGTTTCTCAACTGAAAAATACATGCGTCCATATTCGAGTGAACAACATTTTTAAATAAATAAATTTTTATAAAAATAATAATATTTTATTATTTTAGAACAAATGAAGAATTTTACCGGTAGAGGTGGTGTTAGATTCAACAACAGTAAATTCAGTTTTGTTGGATATCTGCAATATAGTAGTCAACAATTATTGTAACTATTTAGTTTAAAATAAAGTTTCGTTAGGTTGCAGAAATTTTTTCAATTTAGCGGTTAGAACAAAAAAAAAAATTAATCTAGTTTACCGAAAGTTTTGTTAGGTTGCTATGATATTATGGTTTGATCTCTTCCCAATTGATAGATTTTTTAAATTATAAATTTTGTTGATTTAATTATTGACAGAAAAAAAATTGTTAGTCTAATATATAAAAAATTCTCCGAAAGATCTGAAACCGATTAAAACGGACCTTAATTTTGACTAAATAATTTGAACGTAAACTGAATCGAAAGATATTAATTGGAATTAACATAAACCCGAGCTAAAGACCCAAGAGTATTAAGGAATTTTAGTTCGGTTTGCTGTTTTGGTCCATCCTTAAAACTTACAATTAGAGTATCATTAGGTCAAATTCATATTCACAAAGACATAGAGAGATAATAGGAGAAGAAAATTGTACATTATTTTGTTCTTTTTCATGGAAAACAGTATAATTTGATTTATGGAATTAATAAGAAAAGAAAACTTGAGATGCAGAAATAATACATATAATAATTGGATAAATAGGGGACAATAATGTGAGTTAAATGTGAACTTAAGAGAGGAGAGTGAGCATGGGATAAAGATGAACGGAGCGGCGCTTAAATCTCTTACAAATCTGAAAAACACGTCACTTCACTCTCACGTTCGGACATGTGATCCTTATGTTCCTGAGTCCACTCGTGACTCTCGCCTCTCTTTTCTTTTGCTCTCTCCATTTCTCTTCATCAAAAGAACCATAATCCTCCAAAACGATAATAAAGTCTAAAAGCTTTTCTATTCTAAAGCGACTCAAAAAGACAATTCTTTCTTTTAGAACCTCAAGATCAAAACTTTCTACGTCTCTCACGGTTACTTATTTTAGCTTTTGCCAAGTAACCTAACTTAATCCATCCAGATAAACCAATATCTTCTCTTTTTCTTTCTCTTTTTCCTTTTTTTTTTTGATGTCTTGCTTTCATACCAAAATCAAATCAAATTTTATGGAATGAAAATTGTATAAATCAAATTCCATTTAAAAAAGTTATTTACTAAAAATCAAATTGCTAATCTTAAAATTGTCTAACAAAATCTAATTTTTAATACTACATAGACTCAAATTTTAATTAGTTAATTTAAGACACTTCCTTGTAGTACTCTTTTATAAGAAACAATTTTTTTTTGTTAAATGGGTTTTTTAAACTGAATATATACTTAGAAAAAATATATCTAAATTAAAATATATATATATATATATATATATATATATTAGATTAAACAAAGGAAAAGGAGTGTTGAGTACAGCTGGCCCAATGATATTATCACTTTACAAATTTTTAAGGTAGCATGGATCGAACCCCCTATCTGCAGTAGTAGACAAAGGATTTAAAATTCATTAGGTTAGTTGACATAAGAAACAAAAACAAAAAATTCATTAGGTTAGTTGACATAAGAAACAAAAACAAAGGAGTATTCTTGGCTTCAACTTAGTAACCATTTTTTATGTTGAAACAAAGTGTAGATGAGTTTCAAAAACACAAGGAGAAAAAAGAGAATGCTAAATGGGTCGTCGCTTTATTTCCCCCTCAGCTTATTTATTTTTCACAGGAAAAACCTATATTTTTAGGCTAATTATTTCGTGTCCAAAACTTTTTTGTACACTATTTTACATCAATTTTCAAAATTAACTACAATACACTTCCAATTAAACGTATAATAGTGATTACTGTAGTGTTTTAAAAGTCTGTGTAGACTTAAAACTCTGTTTTTACTCTAATTATTTTGTGCACTAAATTGTTTTATATACTATTTTACAACACCAACTTTCAAGATTAACTACAGTAAAATAATTACGGTATCTTCGTACTCTGTTGCATTTTTGTGGTATGGACTTAAAATCAATTATGTTTCTCTTTTTTCATTTTTTCCTCATAAAACAAAACGACGTTGTTTTGGAGTATTGGTTAGCCAAATTTTTGAACTAAGACGACATAGTTTTAAGTATAAGCACACTTTTAAAAGCTATAGTAATCGCTATTATACGTTTATAAGAAGTCTATTATTATAGTTAATCTTGAAAGTTGGTGCTGTAAAATATAAAAAAGTTTAGGGTACGAAATAATAGTAAAAACGACAGACTTTTCAGTCTAAATGCATTTTTAAAACACTATAGTAATCGCTATTATACGTTTAACTAGAAATGTATTACTATACTTAATTTTGAAAATTGATATTGTAAAAAGTGTATAAAAAAGTTTAGGACACAAAATAATTAGGCTAACCCGTAAAAAATAAAGAAGCTGAAGGGGGAATGCATGAATTTTATAATGAGATCTCCTTATGGGAATACTATGTTTATGCAATTGTTCGAAATCCTAAAGCTATCATCAACCTTGTGTAATAAGATTGGAAATAAAACTGTTTGGATGTAGGGTACATCTACAAATAGGAATTATTTTATTCTAGTTTTGGCATAGCTAGAATTTTATAAATATATGAAAATTGTGATTAAAAATAAAATAAAAATGGTTACAAGACTTTTTTTTCCTTTTTGAAAATAACAGAATATGAGAAAGCAAAGGTCACATGCGCGGGTGAAAAAAGCAATTCTCTGAGAATTGAAGTGAAGCGAACCGTGACAATATTTAAGCAATCACTTGCTCTTTCTAAGATCCATTATCACATTCCTCAACTTGCTTCTTCACTCTAAGTCTTCTATAGTGCAACTCAAATGGAGAGATCATCCTCAATGAAACAATGGAAGAAGGGTCCTGCTAGAGGTAAAGGCGGTCCACAGAACGCTCTTTGTCAGTACCGTGGAGTCCGGCAAAGGACTTGGGGCAAATGGGTTGCTGAGATCAGAGAGCCAAAGAAGAGAGCAAGAATTTGGCTTGGCTCTTTTGCTACAGCTGAAGAAGCAGCCATGGCTTATGATGAAGCTGCACTGAAACTCTATGGTCATGATGCATATCTCAACTTACCTCATCTTCATAGGAATCCAAGACCTTCTCTGAGTGACACTCAGAGGTTTAAATGGGTACCTTCTAGGAAATTTATCTCTATGTTTCCTTCTTGTGGTATGCTTAATGTGAATGCTCAGCCTAGTGTTCACATTATCCAACAAAGACTAGAGGAACTTAAAAGAACCGGACTTTTATCTCAATCCTACTCTTCTAGCTCTTCCTCCACTGAATCAAAAACTAATACTAGCCTTCTTGATGGCAAGACCAGCAAGGAAGAAACAAACAATATGTTAGAAGGTGATGATGACGGTCAGAAGAAACCTGAGATGGACCTGACTGAGTTTCTCCAGCAGCTAGGAATTTTGAAGGATGAAGGTCAAGCAGAAGCAAGTGAAGTAGCAGAGAGTCATTCCACTCCGTCCTGGAACGAGCAAGAAGAAACTGGAAGCCCTTTCGGAGCTCAGAATTTCAGTTGGGATACGTTGATTGACATGCCAAGAAGTGATCCATCAACTATGCAGTACAATTCCAGCAATTTCGGAAGCTATGATTTTGAGGATGTATCTTTCCCTTCCATCTGGGACTTCTGTGGAAACTTAGATTGAGTAAAAGTAATTTACTATAGTGCAGATTCAGAAGTACACAGATGGTTTTGAGTTTAGTGTAGTGTTTTGGAAGAAACATAAGTAAAGATGGGCATGCTTGGGATGCAGTCTATTATTATGCAACAATAAATTGAGTCAGTGTACTTCTGAATATCAACGAGTTGTTCGGTTTTTGGGGTAATCAATTAAGCATCGCCATTTTTTCTCAATCCATTTAGCTCCAGAGTTTATATGTTGTCAAAGTCTGTCTTATAAAAAGTGCTAAGTTTTTCTCAATCCTGCTCGCCTTCGAATTAAGCAGTTCATCACTTATGCTTCAGAAAGATTCACATGCCAGCATTAATTCACATGTCATCTCACTTCTTTAATTTATTTTTATCCAGTAATAAATAAAGGTAGTAAGAAACAATGCAACAGATACATTAGTTATTCCAAAGAGAGTAACAATTCTCAGTAACTTGACACTTCGTCAATTCTTAAGTTTCTGAAGGAGCCAAAAAAGCGTAACCCTAAAACTCATTTGTATATAAGGGCATCACGACCAGGGCCAATACCAATGTAATGAATGGGCACACCCACGAGTTCTTCAATCCTTTCAACATATTGCTGTGCAGCCTTTGGAAGATCAGAGTAATTTCTGATCGAAGAAATGTCAGACTTCCATCCAGGTAAGACTTCATACTCCACCTAGAAACAAATTTCACAAATACAGAGTTATTCACCATCCATACAATGAGAAAGAAGTACCATTTCCTAGACAAGATGAAGTTCTGTTTTCATGAGTTTATCAGATACTATAGAAACAGGTAGAAGCAAATGATTTGCCTGTCAGGTATATGTGTAATCAAATCAATAACACGAAAAGTTTCTCTATCCATATATGGAGACAGTCAGACATATGTCAGAGACCTATACTTACTTGCAATTCTTCAAGAAGACGAAGATCACCAGGGAATGATTCAACAGGGGTGCCATCACTCCTCTTATAAGCCACACCCAACTGGATTTCGTTCAGATCCGAAAGCACATCAAGCTTAGTGAGGTTAAGTGAAGCAAATCCGTTGATTTGGCAAGAAAATTTCAGCGCAACAAGGTCAAGCCAGCCACACCGACGAGGACGACCAGTAGTAGTGCCAAACTCCTGTCCAGCCAACCTAAGAAGGTCACCACCTGGTCCCAAATTTTCTGTTGGGAACGGGCCTGAACCAACTCTAGTAGTGTATGCTTTTACCTGACCAAAAAAGTATCATCATAATGTTTTCATATCTCTCATGCTGTTAGCAGATTACATATTCTTAAAGAGTACATGTCAAAATGAATGAAAGTAATAACATCATTGCTACATTTCCTAACAACATAGATTAAACAATTTGAAACAGTGCAGAAAGCAATATCTTTTGAGTGAATATCATGCTTACCACTCCAATTAGATCACCAACAACTCTTGGTGCGATACCAAGACCTGTGCAGATTCCACCAGCTGATGGGCTGGAGGAAGTAACAAAAGGATATGTGCCGAAGTCAATGTCCAACATTGTAGCTTGACCACCTTCAACTAAAATCTTCTTCTTCTGCAAAATTGAATCGTTCATGAAATGGACAGTGTCAGTTATGTAGGGCTCCAACCTTTCAGCATATCTCTTATATGCTTCAACTTCATTTCGAAGCATGTCTGGAATATACTTGAAACCTTCAAATCTTGCTGCTGCATCTGATAGTAAAAGGTCAAGCTTTTGAGGTACAGTTTCCATGTGCCTGAGATCACCTACTCTGATACCATTTCTAATCACTTTACTAGAGTAGCAAGGACCAATTCCCCTCTTAGTGGTGCCAATGAACGACTTTGCAAGCTCAGATTCCCTGAGCCCATCAACCTCTTGATGGAAATCAAATAACAAGTGAGCACGATCAGAGACCAAAATCCTTCCTTTACAGGAGACGCCATTGGACTCGAGACCATCAATCTCTTTGAAGAGACCTGGCAAATGTACCACAACTCCGTTTCCAATCACACAAGTCGTATCCTCGTTCAAGATGCCTGAAGGCACAAGGTGAAGAGCAAATTTCTTTCCCTCCGCATTGTATATGGTGTGTCCAGCATTAGCTCCACCCTATATATAAGCCAAAATCAGAAAATTCAAACATAAAGACTTAAACTTTACCGAAACAATCACTTCAGAAATACGAACTCACTAATTCTTTTCAACTGCAGATGACACCGAATTAAACATATACAATGCGCAAAATTTCTAAATTTCTCAACAAAGTACTAATAACAGATTCCAGCTTATCAATATTGACCCCCGGATAATTATTTCGGTCCTTAAGATATCCGGAAAAAATAAAATAATGTGACAAAAAGGTAAAAATGACAACTTTATACCTGACAACGGGCAACAATGTCAAAGTGTTGGGCTAAGATGTCAACAAGCTTGCCTTTACCTTCATCGCCCCACTGGCAACCAAGTACACCCGATACTTGACTCAATGATCCAATCCGTCCGAGAGACTCAGTGGTCGCTGAATCAGCGGCAACGCTCAGTGAAGCCGAGGCAACTGGACGTTTAGAAGAGCAAGCGACGACGCTCTGACGCTGATGAAGCGCAGGATAACGGCAGCGATATTGATCACTAACGGCGAATCTCGGATTGGTGTCGAGAGAGAGGAAAGAGAGAGACATCTTCAGAGTGACAAAAGAGAAAAGTCTGTCTTAGGGTACGCCGGCACTCGAAACCAGAAGAAAGACCTTTTTCAAACTCAGTTCTGGTAGGTGAATTATATAGACCATTTTGCCCTTCACATCAAATCTGCTCTGAATCAACAATAAACCAAACCGGAAAAAACAAATAGATTAAACCAAAAAATACCGTTAATGATTGAACCGAAACCCAATTGAACAGGTCAATGATTGAACCAAAATTTGGAATGGAATTAATCTGTTTGAACCGAGAATAAACCGGTATAAACATAAAGCAAGAGCAAAAACCCTGAACTTCTACAAAACAATGATCTGATTGTATGATGTACCTAATCCAAAACACAAGATTATTATTCTTTTTCAAAAGAATCGATTTGGCGATGTTTTTGCCAAGTATATGTATATTTTCTTCTGACGCTCCTGAGGTATTTACTTCCAAAGTTCCAACTGTTTTGATCAGCTGGTTTTCTGGAGACATTGTTGAGGCAATCCATATTCTTTAGTTCAGTTCATGGCTTGCTCTCATCTCCATGGATCATTGTGTAGCTTGAAATGCAGAGTTTGTAAAAAAGTTGCAAAGACATCGTCGTCCTTAGGTTTAAAGTATTGAATAGCCCAATCTTCTTCATATCCATAACTAGCTTTCTGTCTCTCTCCTTCAAGCAAAACTGAGTCTCGGAACAAGAATCTTTGCCAGAGCTTCTTTACATTATCCAGCCTGAATTGTATCTCCTTCTCACTGAATCCCTGTAGAGATATCAGAGCAAAATAATGGAGCGAGCTCAAGAATAAAAGCAGATTGTTACAAGATTGAGAGAGAGTGATAACACTGAGATTACTCAGAGAGTTTTTATGAGATTCGGAATGTCATCTTCGCTAACTCGAACTGCAAAGCTTTAGTAATTGAGAATGTTCTCTTAAGGCAAGTAGATTCCATCCTATAAAGAGACATGAAGAAGAACCAAAAAACCATCATTTACGAATCAGACAGCTCATCAAGCTTTTGCTAAGTAGGCAAGTTCAAGTTATACATACCTGAATGATGACTGGGACGCAGCCTTGTAAGATACTATCTTCCATGCGTCCACTCCAACCATCTCCAGGGAACACACCACAGAAGATTGAACTAGCTATGGCCTTGTGGTAATTGTCAGAACGTGATGGGGTTACAATCACATCGTCTGCATGCTGCTTCCCGAGCTTATCTTCTTTGTCAGGACTCGAACCAAACTCTTCTGCAAGCTTCTGCCTAATTCCCATGCTATACCTGCATTAGATGTTGCTGAACCGTTACGCACTTTTCAACACTAGCAATGCTGTTTAAAGCACAACTCGTTGATTTTAACATGAATCTTGAAGCTAGAGACTTACGAATCTTCAGGCCTTCCCTTTTCATAAGCTGGTCCAAGATTCCCATTGAAATAAAACAATCTTTTCCGCTTCTCCCGTGGCCTGATGAAATTAGAAAAGATAACAACTTTCAGACTTCGAGTTGAAAGTGATATTACTGAAACAATGTCCAATATCCTTCAAAGACTATACCTTGACGAGTAATTGGCTTGCAAGGAGAACGG
>JAKUCM010004466.1:0-25377 GCA_023374145.1 Lepidium sativum | reverse complement strand
AGCAATATTTCATGTTTTAAAGAAAAACTAAACCAATATGATATATAGTAGTTATAAACCAATATATAATGCCGAGTTATTTATAATATGACGATTAGAATAATCCAGCTAATGGTTTTGGCATGTAGGGTTCAATTCTTTCTCTCTACACAATTGGTAGATTAAATATAAATTTTAAAGAGTGAAGTTTAGATTATTGATTGGAATATGTCGATCTAATGTTGACAAAATAATATAAATAAGTAAAAAATTCATAATGAAATTTGGTAGTTACTAATATATATAGTCTTATTCCTTTTGTTATTAATTTATTTTACATTTAATTTAGTTTGCATATTTTGTATTATATTTATATTATTAGTTTTGTTTATTTTTAACTTTTGTTGAATTTGTTTTCTTTAAGAAAAGTTTTGGTTGATGCAACTGTTTTTCTGTTAGTTGTTGAACTAGCAACTACACACAAGACGCAAATATTTATTGCATCGACGGTAAAAAAAAAAAAACTAAGTAGTTGATTGTTGCCGCTAGTCGTCGCTTGTCGATATTGTTATCGCTAGTGACCACGAAAAACATATGATCGATACTACTTGGTTACGAGTCCGTTGACAAATATTAACTGAGATTTATTATAGCGTGATGGAAAATGTTTTTTTTTCTCAATATTTAAGAGTAAATATCTTAAAACCTAACGGCTTTGTTAAATGTAGTAGATTTTTGTAAAACAACAGTTGTAGATATCTTTTTTAACTGTAGATGTTTTAGTTGTAGAATTTTTGCTGAATGAATTTATTTTTGTAAAGTTTATACATTTTGACTCTACATGTTTGGATTTCAACCAGCAAAAGTATTCTATAAATAAATTTAGAGCTTGAGTAGTTTAGTTCATTGCTTTGAAAACAATTACTTTGTATGAAAACCATTGCCAGAAATCCCGCAAGCTTCAAAATAAGCCAGACTTATTTACTTTTGGAATATATTTCTCCAGATTTTTTATTTTTCTCGAGGAAACTACTGCTTGCAATTGATCTATTCCGTCCCCCAGTATAAACTAGGATTGGTTCTAAAGAATCATCAATCAATTATGGGTCTTTACATAGGTTTTGAGGTCGATCAAGAAGAAAGTAACATCTATCGAGAGTTAACAAAAAAGTAATGGGGAAGAAAAGAAAGTTATTATCATTGAGTGAGTGGAAGACATTCAAGCTGGATCTCAAGAACACCTCTCTCAACATTTTGAAGTCTAAGTGAAATGTCTTGTTTCACATTCCCTTCTTCAAGTGAGATTAATCCATCAGTCACCAATGTGTTCTCTTTGCTGGCCACCCAACTTCCCAGCTGCATTGGTTTCCTTATGCTTGATGACTCATAAGCTTTTGCTGCGCTCACCAATGGTTGTATGTCTATCTCTGCTTCTCCCATGAAATCATCTGTCGAGAATGTATCCTTGTCGTACACTACCTGAAAATTTACATATCAAGAGTTTAGTAAAGCTTGGTTGTTTGACAGTTTGTTAATGCTCAAAGAACAATCTATTACAGTTTTGTCCTAAGTTAATGAGTTCAGTATAAAGTTTTCTGTTTTTATGTTTTAAGAGAAGTCAGAAAAACATTTCCCTCTTCGCAAGCATTCTCTTATCTCTAACACAAGTATGGTTAGCATTCTTCGACCCATAAGTTATGATATTTCTTCTGTTCTTACCACTTTGAGAGGAGGCATGGGCTCGGGTATCGAAAGCATCAGCGTCTCATTCCACACAGGATTCAAGTTGCTCTTTATCACCCGAGTTTTTACCGACTATAACAAACAAAAATCCAAGTTTGTTATTCATCAGTGTTTGATTTTCAATGACAGTATCTAGAGAGATCAGGTGGAGATAACTCACTTGTTGGCCAAGAGCAAGAATCACATAAGGATCACTGGTCATCACATCTCGTACAGCAAGGTTGGTTCCTTTTACCACATTAACCTTAATCAATCCCACAAACTCAACCATACCTGCCTATAAAACACTCACAAAGTTAACGTCGTCTGCAACAGTTACTACCCAAACATGTATGTATGCATAGTGGTTGTTACCGTGGAATTGCTCTTCTTTGGTCCTTTATTATGATCAGATTCTCTTCTTCCCCAGCTATTCCTAAATGCATGACCAATACGGTTTTTTGCAGAACGGTGGCTTGCAGAACCTAAAGACGGTGGTGTAGTATTTGTTTTGCTAGTCTGCTGAGTGCACAAAGCAGCCTCCTCTGGATCCATAAACTGGTGCAGCTCATATTTTTTTCTGCAGATTCAAAGATATATCGACGAGATGAATATACATAAATACCTTATGCTTATGGATAATACCATTGGAAGAAAGTGTTAAGTACAAATTCTCACCTGATGAAATCATTGCGTTCCTCAATAGTAGAATCTGGTTTGGGTTTCTTTGATTGATCGACGTTACATGCTTCAAATCTCTGGTTCACTTCCGTGTTTCCACCGTACCCTGCAAGTGTGTCAACTTGATCATCTGTCCACTCGTCTAGCTTTACTGATAGAACCTGCGGTTATCGGATCAATCAAATATATTGATAAAAGGCTCTGAACATGAGAAGCAGAGAGGAAGTCAGATAATTTATGAGAAAGAAAGTACCTTTGATATATGAACACCAAGACTTCTGTGGACACCAGAACACTTAATGCAGATAAATACACCAAGACTCAGAGATCTAAACGAAACGAAATGACAATGTATCAATCTACATAAGCAGTAGAAATGTACAAACCATAAAAAAAATATCAAGCAACTTACGCCCATTTTGGTTCAGGAGATCCACAGTCAGCACAACATTCATTCCCAGGTTCCTTCATCAACTTCTCCAACCTATCTCTGGGATCTGAAAAAGCAGGACATTAACTAACACTAATGTCAAGCAAGAATCTTCATCATCACCACCATCATGAACTAAGAAAAAAGATTTACCAGAAGGAAATGTCTGCAATTCTTTATTAGGAGACCATCTTGGTGTTTCTGAACATAAAAGGTCATATAAGCAAGCATGAGACCCTACAAAACAAAAGACAACATTCAAAACCTTGATACTTTTAGAAAATTGAGAAAAAATAAACAGATTATTGTGTTGGATTACCAGAAACTTCAACGGGATCAACATTTTCTTGGCCGATAGACATATCGAACCAGAGCCGAGACAATAAAGAACACACGAATGTTCAGAAAATCCGTGACCATTCAAAAAGAACAAAACATCCTCTGGCGAGCCATGGCATTTTAAACAACGAGAATCTGAATCAAAAACAGAAACAATATAACTCGACTGTACCATTAAAAGGCAAAGCAAAAGCCTTTAAGAGAATTTCTTCAAAAATACCGTCAAGAAGGAGAGAATATGAAAACCAAAACCCATGAAAGCCTCCTTCCAAATTCAATTTCTCTTGGAAGAACCTAAAAACTCTAGATATCAGTTGAACTTGTCCTGTTTTTTTCTGTTGTTGTTTGGAAGTGCGAGAACAAAATTGTGGTAGGTAAAAACTACCAGGAGCGGTAAATTCCAAAACGAAGAAGAAAAAAAGCAACAAAACTACAAAAGGAAAATGGAAGAAAATTGTCTGAGAAATTGCATAATCATCTTGGAGGTGGAGAAGCTATGATTAGGTGTTCTTAAATTTGTCGGCCAGAGAAACAAAGAGGATTTTGGATTTTCTGATTTTCAATTTTGTCGTGATTGACACGTCATAAAACTAATTATTACAACATTTATTACTTCCTTCTTGAGATTTTATTAGCTTTTATTAGAAACACTCGTTTAATGAAAGAAATCAATCAAAGTTTATTATGTTCGTTGATATTTATTAGTATATTTTTTATAGTATTTGATTTTACCTATGCACCTACATTGCTATAAATTGTGATTATTGATTAGATTATCCAGTTTTATCTTTACTATTTTAGTGTGAAAAAAAATCTAAAACGACGACAATGAGGGTATTAAACCTTAATTTAATGAGTTAATAATTACGAATTTGGTTGATAGCAGTAGTTGCCTCATCATTGTCAATTTGTTGATTATTATTATATCGTGACTTGGTATCCAAACTAACTCAACTTATAATATAAAATTGATTTGAGAAAGTCCCACAACTTTCTCATTATCAAACACATTAAAAATAATACAAAGAGAGGATTCCAAATCACATTACTATAAGCATGAGACAAACTACTCAATTCATGGACACTGCATCTACTTCTTCTGCAACACTTAAGTTGAAAGATTCAAGCCCACTAAAGAATGATTTACATGTTACTTACTGCTCTCACTGATTGAAAGATACGGAAATAACAATGGGAACACCAAAACTAAATAAGTTCAGCAAAGATATGGTAAAAAAGGAAGAAACGAGTAACAACCTGTGCACCAGATGTTTTGTTGAGAAGCATACATATGACCAGCACCCGCCATGGATCATGCCAATGATCTTCTTGAAGCAGATTACATGGAGATCGTGGAGGCTTCCACATATTATCCGGACTTTTCCGTACGTATGCCTCATCAGTCTTCTGAGAAAGCGACATTGGAGGGCTCACAACCGGAGTTTTCCTCACCCTTCTTGCTCTCTCCTGTTGTGAATCTATCACTTGGATTCCATCAGCAGGAACTTCATGGAAATATCTTGAAACTTTTACGACCTTAAAGTAGTGACGCAAATCTCTTGGCGGGTTTGGCTGTGAAAGTTGATTAATTTCCCATTCATTGATATACAAGGCAATAAGACCATCTCCATCCATGAGTCCTTAATTTTGAGTCTCTTATTCACAAAAATATTAATAGTTTAATGTAATTTATTTTTGTAATTAAATTTTAATTACTAAAAAAGAAATGAACCAATAAAAACAATCCACTTGTTTAAGAAACTCATCTTAGAGTCTCGTAAATCTCTTATTTAAGAGATTCTTATCCTTCTCTTTCTTCTCTTTACATTATTTTTTATTTTTTTATTTGTAAGAAACTTGTCTAAGAACCTCCCAATGGAGGTGGTCTAAATAGCCAGAACTGTTACAAAGTAGTTCCACAAAATATTGGATACAAAAACAATATTAATAAATGTATTTAAGAAGTTGTAACAGATCCTATATTCTATCACCCTCCCGCAGTTCGAGCGTCGGGTTTCCTGACGGTTAAACTGGAGCGAAATTCATTAAACAGAGACGTCGGGAGACCCTTTGTGAAGATGTCAGCATACTGAAGTGAGGAGGGGACATGAATGACTTTAACTTCTCCAAGAGCTACCTTTTCGCACACAAAGTGGATGTCGAGTTCTATGTGCTTTGTTCGTTGGTGTTTAACTGGATTGGTAGTAAACTGAGCTGATGTTGTCACAGTAGACAACCGAAGTTTTTGTGATCCTGAGGTGAAGTTCTAACATGAGATTGCGTAGCCAGCTTAACTCTGCCACTGCATTTGCTACACCTTTGTATTCAACCTCCGAACTGGATCGTGAGACTGTTCGTTGTCTCTTTGCTGACCAAGAAACAAGATTCAAACCAAGATATACACAATAGTCTGAGGTTGAGCGACGTGTATCTGGACAGCCTCCCCAATCTGCATCCGAGTAAGTTGTAAGACAATCAATTTCACCTTTAACCAATTGTAGTCCATGATCATGGGTCCCTTGTATGTATCTGAGTATTCTTTTCAACGCGTGCTGATGTGGAATTCCAGGGTCGCGCATATACAAGCATACTTGATGAACAACATATGCAATGTCGGGACGTGTGAAAGTCAAATATTGTAGCGCACCAATAAGGCTTATGTAAGACGTTGGATCAGGGACTGGTTCACCTTCAGCTGAAGAGAGTTTTGATTTAAGATCAACGGGTGTGGCAAACGGTTTACAATCACTCATACCCGCTCTCTGCAGTATGTTTTGTGCATAAAATGATTGACTTAAGAACAGTCCAGTGGCGTTAAAATCAGCTTTTATTCCAAGGAAGTGATGTAGCTTGCCCATGTATGTCATTCGAAATTCTTCCTTGATTTTTTGTATGATGTCATTGAGGAGACTGGTTGACGAGGCCGTTAAAATGATGTCATCCACATATAGGAGAATGTACGTTAGATTATTTCCTTTCATGAAAATAAACAAAGATGTGTCTGCCTTGCTTGTCACAAAACCAATACGTGATATAAGCTTTGTGAATCTGGTATTCCAAGCGTGTGGAGCCTGTTATAAGTCGTAGATCGCCTTGTGAAGTTTGCAAACATGATTGGGAAAGGCCTTGTCGACAAATCCAGAAGGTTGATGCATGTACACTGTTTCTTCGAGATCACCTTGAAGAAATGCATTTTTACATCTAATTGATGGATAAGCCAGTCCAAAGCTACACCAACATTAAGAACTGTTCGTATCATTGCCGGCTTTACGACGGGGCTAAAGGTCTTTGTATAATCAACTCCAAGCTCCTGTGATTTTCCATTTGCCACCAGTCTTGCTTTGTGACGCGTTAAAGTTCCATCTGTATCATATTTATGCCTGAAAAGCCACATAGAGCGAACAATATTGATCTTGGGAGGTCTAGGGACTAGACTCCATGTCTTAGTCTTAATCATAGAATCATACTCATCCGTCATCGAAGGGTTCCAGTTCGGATCAGATAAAGCTTGGTTGTGACCTTTAGGAAGAGGCGATTTAGTGGTGGTGAGAAGAGATACGACAAGTTTTGGTTTGAGAACACCGGATTTAGTTCTGGTGGTCATAGGATGACGAGGATGAGTTGGAACAGTTTGTGTTTGTGGTGGAGCGATAGGGACTGGTGGAGTTGGCGGAATAGTTGGAGGTGAAATTGGGGTCTGCAAAATCTGTTTAAAAACTAGAGAAGGTTCTTCACTTGTCTCAAGAAAAAGATAAGATGAAACTTCTTGTGATTTTGGTTCTAGTGCTGGAAAAATATCTTCATCAAAGTCAACATGACGAGAGCCAATAATTTTGTTGGTTTTGAGATCCAAGCAGCGATAACCCCGATGTTGCGAATGGTATCCGAGAAACAAACATGGTGTTGTTCTTGGTGAAAGTTTAAGGAACTTGGAATGATTTATGTTTGGAAAGCATAAACACCCAAAAACGCGTAATTGATCATATGTGGGCTGTTTGTGAAGGAGAATAGTGTAAGGAATTTGATTTTGAATAGCGGAAGATGGAATGATGTTCAAGATATGAACTACGACATGAAGAGCTTCAACCCAATAAGAAGGTGAAAGCCGAACTTGGAAGAGAAGTGCCCGAATTGCATTGTTTATAGTTCTTATCATTTTTCGGACTTCCCATTTTGCTGAGATGCATGTGGGCAAGAGTAACGAAGCTTGATTCCATTTTTATCAAAAAAATCATGAAATTGAAGGTTGCTATATTTTCCTCCATTGTCGCATTGGAAAGATTGAAATTGACCCTTATATTGAGTTTTGATTTGAGCTGTAAAGTGTAGAAATTTGGTAAACACTTCATTTTTGCGCCGAAATGGATAAACCCAAAAAAAATGTGTAAAATCATCCAAGAATAAGTCGTAATATCTAATTCCACTGATGCTTGGAATAGACGAAGACCATACAACAGAATGGACAATTTCAAAAGGTTGTGAAGAATGAGTTTGAGAAGCAAAAAATAGTAATTTTATTTGTTTTCCTAATTGACAAGGCTAACAAGAACCAGAAAGCTTTTCTTTATTACATATAAGCTTGAATTTTCTGAAAAAATAGAACGAACACCATCAGAATCAACGGTTGATGACCCCTGGAAGTACGGAGAAATTCTTCTAACTTCAGCTTGAAACTCACTGCATTCTAGTTTTTTACGGTCTGATTGAGAAACACTAATATCATCAGCAATTTTAGGAGAACAAAGATGAATCCTTGTATTACTACCAAATTCATTCCTTCTCTTCCTCACACCCTTCAAAGCAACTAAATTATCCAAATTTCTGCATGAAATAAACTATTGCTTTCTTCCTTCTGGAGGCAACTATCATCATAACATCGAAGAACCAAATTACTGGATCCATGTCTAGTTTTAGTCTCATCAATACAGCCCAAATCATGATTTCTATCATCATTATCGTTCAATAACCCAAAAAAACGAATCTCATCCCTTACCTCATTGATATTGAAATTGGGTCTTTCATTTGAATGGTAGGGCAAGCCCTGACGATCACTCATCACTGACCAATCATCGTCTCTTCCAAGTCTCTGAAACCTTCTTCGCCGATACGTATAAATTATTGGAGGAACCATTTCAATTTACGCAAAGAAAGAATCTCCCCATCTCTCAAACTGAACCGCAACCAAGCATCCAATTTTCTCGAGCTCTCTTCGCCGCCGATACTCCGTCGTAATTACCGATTGATATTTATCCAAAAAAACGTTTCTTTTGTTTTCTTTTAGAGTTGGGTTGGGTCAAATTGGGCTAGAGTAAATTGGGTCAAGCCGTTAAACCAATAAACGACGTGCTTCCACAAATTTGGTTCGAGTCGGTTTAGGATCAGAGATCGGTCAATGTGATTTGTTCTTGTTCCTAAAGGCAAAATTGATTGATCGATTGTGCAAGCAAAAAAAACTCCCCAAGTCAAAAACCTAAACAGCGGCGAGTGACCCACCGTGAAATTCGCAGGAAAAGGCTTCTTTTTTTTGTTTGTCTCAGAACTCAAACAGTTCAAAGATGGCGAGAGATAGTAGTTGTTTAGCCAGAATCACTGCCGGAGCTGCCGTCGGCGGCGCAGTTGGTGGCGCTGTTGGTATATACTTCCTCTTCCTTCAATCCTTTTCCCTTTCTACTCTCGATAACCCCAATATCCCTTTTTCTTACTCTATGGATCATTGGAACTATTTCGACGATACAGTGCCTTTTTGCACTCAATTTTTGGTTATGTATGGAGATAGATAGAGATTTCTTCTTGTTTTATTTACAATTAACTGGTGGGAGTTTCAGGTGCTGTTTATGGAACTTACGAGGCGATTAGATTCAAGGTAAGGTTTTTTTCTGCCTTGTTCTAATTTTATCTCTCAAGGTTGTATTTGTTACTGAGGAAGAACATACTTAAGAATTTACTTGTTCACACCTTCTTAGATAGGCTTGTGAATCGGACAGATCAGCTAATTAATGGGCGCTATGTATTTATATTAACATTTTAGATAATTTTTAAGAGTTGTTGCTGTGAAATACTGCTTACCTCCAGTTATGATTGCCCTTATTGTGTCATGTGTAAGCTAAGGAGGATGATAAAGCCCTAGTTCTAGCACTTGAAGTTGGATTAGAATATTGTCTAGTAGTCTCTTTACCACTATGTGTATACAATTGTGAAAAACAGTTTCAGTAGATTCTTATGTGGGAATTCAGAGTGTGAGGTTCCTTTCGAATTATACTACTTGATGATCAGCTGTTCCTTTTTTTGTTTCTTATCTTCTCTAGGTCCCTGGGCTTATGAAGATCAGATACATTGGCCAAACCACCATCGGTAGTGCAGCAATTTTCGGGCTTTTTCTAGGTGCTGGCAGTTTGATACACTGTGGAAAATCCTACTGATTCCCTTATATTGGTTTAGCTCTAGAAGCTTTAAGTTTGTGTCTCGCATAGTGTCCTGGTGAAAGATTGATCTCTTTATTGAAAGACCATTGAAAATTTTGTCTAATAAGTATTGGATGAATTTCTTCCACTGTGTATTTTATATTCCTTGGGTTTGGTCATTAAGTTCGTTTTCTTTAAGCAGACTTAACAGAGCATAACCTACTTTTATTAATGGTAATCTTTGTCGTAAAACCATATTTGCAAAAGAGAAAGTTTCAAACAATGGAAGTGGATTGATTGCACATGCACTCAGGAACAGGATACTTTGTGGAATCTCTTACAGCTTTGCTAATCTTTAGTTCTGGTTGTCCTAGAGATTGTCTGTGTAGTTTCCTTATAATCTTGTCAAAATCTGTTTCAGTAATTGATGTGTTCACAAAATATGGGAGCATATGCCTTTTGTTTGGTGTGATAATCTTCATGTGTCCTTCATAAGCTCTATGACCCTGAAAGATTAATGTAACACCTTGCCTTAGCGTAGAAAATGAGGTTCGAAACAGTTTGAGACCTAAGAATGTTTACCTGAAGCGCATGGCCCATGTTCCCACCATGAGATGCCATAAACACATCGCTCTCTTTGCACACTATGTAGTCAATCGCTGCCATAATTGAAGCTCGGTTTGCAAAAGGTTTGAGTTCATGAGGCAATGCAATATCGTATTTGTTGTAAAGATGAGGGAATTCAATTTTCAATGGTTTCAAAGCTTCCTTTCCACCAAGAGGTTCCCCTCCAGCCCAATAGATCCTTGCATCTCTAGGTGCTCCAAGTGCTTTAAGCAGCCTGAAAGACAAAAGATAGAATTGAAACCCATTGTTTCTCTTCTCTCAACATGTGTCTCACTCATTTACCTTGTTACCTCCTTGGCATTTAATGGACAGAGACCAGCGAGTTTCCTCTCATTAGATGTCATTCTAGATTTAGCTGTTAAGAGCTCAGGCCGCTTAATCCTTTCTATGTTTACTATCTCTTCATACTTTGAGCTCAGACCGGAAAGGCAACCTGTTCTCACCCAAACATCTTTCTCCAACCGAAGATGAAGTGCAATGTAAGGCCCTTTGCTCCTCACCCTCTCTGCAAGCTTATTCCCAATCTCCATAACCCGTGGTGAAAACTTAAGTGCTTCAAATGCTACCTGAAACACATTTTTCTCAGATAAGTTGGAAAGAAAAGAAAAAGAAGCTTTTGCTTCCAAGCCAGAAACATACCTTACACCGAAGCTTCTGGAGGTCAGAGGATAAGTCTTTAGACAATCTTGAATCCAATCTCCTTAAGAGCAAAACTCCTTCCTTATTAAACTGCAGGATAGAACAAAGACCATTGCAGGATCATTATGGAACATTCTTCCTCATTTATGGATATGTGTATCTTCATAGATATGATCAAATGGATATTGTACGATCTTACTCGTTTTAGATAGTGAGAACGGATCCATTGAGGGGAAGCATTAAAGGCCATACTACCATCTTCTGAGGGTCTAGTCATTAGTTTATTCTCAGGCAGCAACGAAACTATCTTCACATCATTTGCTAACACTCTCTTGAATTGCTCTAAATCAAATATATCTGAAAACTCACTGCATAAAACATTCAGAATGACAGATGAAACTCTAATGAACATTCTTACGATCCATCATCAGATTGTTATTAGAATTTACCTCTCGTCACCCCAAATGAGATTGATTTGCAATATTGGGACAACAAGAACAGCTCCTAGAATCCTTGCAATTACAACTGCATCAACAATTTGAATCTTCTGCTGATTCAACCCACCAGAGACAACCACCATCAGATACTTTTTCTTCTCTCGAACAATCTTCTTACTCTCTCTTCTGTATTCAATGCTGAAATCCAAACATGGCTTGAAACCTAATCCATTAGGCTGTTTCCAGAACTGATTCTCATCATTTTCATTTCCATTAGAGGTTATCAAATGTGATTCACCACCAAAGGTCTCATTTTTCTCCACAGTCATAACTAAAGACCGATCCTTGTCTACATTCAAAATCTTAACTTGAGTACTGTTTAATCGATTATACACAAAACCCAGATGAGATGTAGAAGACCCATTTGAGTCCGAGCTCTGAAGTTGACTTTCGTGATCGTCGAAGCCAAACGAAGAAAGACAAAGACTGAGTCTTAATACTATCCCCAAAATTGAAAGTAAGAAGAGAAAGAAAGCCCAGAGCTTCAGGTTTCTGAATAATTTGCTTGTGTTCTTATTTGAGGATCTAACATCGAGAAAAGAATTTAAAGACGATGAAGAAGCTGACGTTATGATCTGAGCTGGGACTGAAATGTAGCTAAACTTCTTCCTATAAATGATTGTCTTCTTCCATAGTCCCATCGGAGCTTTAAACAGAGACTATTTCTCTAGAAGGAAATAAAAATGAGAGCTTTGTAAGAAAATCCACTTAGGGCGGGAACATAGAATGATGAATTCGTTATAAAACAGAGAAACCGTGTTGTTGTAGTATTCTTTTGGAGCTGTTTCTTTCCCGAAAAGATTCTAATGTTATTTTCAATTTCTGGTCGTATAGTTTAATTATTGACAATTGGTTGGAGAATATCTGTACTTCTGAAAATTTCTAGAGTTTAATTTCATAAATGCAGCCAACAATCACACACGCAACATTATTAGAATATATCAAACTCATTAAATAATAGACCTTTATGTTTAGATAGAGACATCTTATCGGATATGACGACCTAATTAGTAGTAGTGAATATTTATATCTTAGTTTATATCATATATGATTTTTAATTTTTTTTTTTGTAGCATATGGATTCTGTATGTATCTTATGTTAAAGATAGGAAATGTTAATTATAATATAAAACAAAATAAAATTTCTAAAAGTAACATATTTATTTTGTGATTAATTTGTAGTCTACCCTCTAAATTAATTACTAGGAAGTTATAAGTAATGCAAATATAAATCATGGAAAATTCGATCGGAAAATACACGGCTATTTGGAATATCATTTTTTTTGTCAACGGCATTATATTATATTACAAAGGAAACAGGGAACCACACGCGTTCTCTCTGACTAAGCGAGCTAGAAAGTCTGTATTGTGGTTCAATTGTCTCGGCAATACAGATAAGGAGAACATGGAAAAGAGAGAACTTAGCCTAAAAACTCCTCGTGACAAGGCAAGAAAGTTGGCCAATCCTCTGGATGATTAAAGATCTTCAGCACCGTCGCACTATTTGTCAGAACCTCTACCTCCATAATATCGAGCTCCACTAAAGATTTTATTGCCCACAGTACCGCTTCTACCTCGGAATGTAGGACTGATAGACTCTGATGAACTCTGCGAGCCCCCATGATTTCTCCTTCCACTGAATCTGGAAAATATAACCAACCTAAACCGGTATTGTTGTTTGTGCACTTCCAGGATGCGTCCACGAAACATTTGTAGCCAGTGAAACTATGATGAGCAGTGGAGGGAAAAATTAATGGAGACTTGGGTAAGGCATGGCCCGCTCTGGGAATGGAACCAATACCCTTGTGATTACTTCTTGCCAAGGACGAGTCCTTATAGTCCGCCTTGGCTTGAAAGATTATATTTCGGGGATCAGATTCTTTATTTGAAAAGCAATGTTCATTTCTAGCCTTCCAAAGGGACCAAATTATCCATGGGTAAAACCGCATATCATCATTTTCTGGAATTCACCAGAATAAATAATCCAAATTATACTAGATAGATTCTGCGGGAAAATGTGTAGGTGCCGACGGAATTTCTGACAGTGCCCAAGTTTGTATTGTCGGGGGCACTCAAAAAGGACATGATTTATAGTTTCATTTTCTGCTCCACAACGTGTACATCTTGTATCACATTGGAGACCTCTATTCGACAAATTTCCTTTAACAGGTACACAACCTATAGGTGATTGCCATATGAAATGTTTTATTTTGGATGGGTAGTCCAACTTCCATGTGTGCGTAATAAGTGCCTAAAAATTTTGGTCTATGAGTCAGTTAGTTGTAAGAGTATGAGTCTCTTCGACTTGGTATCCCGACTTAACAGAATATTTTCCTGTTCAATTTTAGCTCCAGTCCCAATAGTCTTATTTTGGCTCCAGCCCCAATATTTGGAATATCATTTAGAGCTTGTTTTTTTTACTATTCGCTCAGCGATCAAAACAATATCTATAACTATGTAAATAAAGCTTTAATGTAACTTATTTATCGCAGTGATCAATTTTTGTTATTAACTATTGTGGTTCATCTATATTTTTTACTGATAATATTGAGTCGCTCAACGACTCGAAAAAGAACATATCCTTAAAATTTACTTTCTACCAATTTTTAGAAAAGATCACCTATATTAAAGAAATCAAACTATCTGTACCTAGATCATCTAAACCTTGACAGTTATAAATAGTAATTCTTCAAAAGAAACAAATTATTTGCATCCTTGTCTTTTCCTTTTTTTTGGTCTGAAATTAGCATCCTTCTCAAAACCAAGAAAAAAGGCTGAAGGTGGTGATAAATGGGCCTAGAAAAACTTGTTACAGGCCCAATAGAGACTATAGTGAATGAAGAGCTGAGTGTGATCCAATTTGTCTTTGTTCTCTTGGCACGTATCTCACTCATTTACGTAGCTACCTTCTCGCCATTTAGTGGATAGAGACCCGCCAAGTTTCCAATGGCCCAAACTCGTTTGGTCGCATACAGGAAATTATATTATCTTCTTATCTATAGATAGTGACATTATTAACTTGTACAAAATTTACGAGACATTGTATCTCATTTTTTTATGGTGTGGGTTACAAAATATTATAGTTAGAACAATTGGGGAAGTCTAAAGAATTAATGGTTAGACTTAAGAAGTTAGTGGAGTCGTGGACTCACGTATGTTTTTTGTACTCTAAATTACAATTTATATCGTAAAACAATTACGTGTCTTTATCATATCAACATTAGTTACTTTATTATATACAATTCTCAATATGGCACTTCACCACGTTTTCGCTCTTTAAATCTTTCAATTCAAATTTAAGATAGCACAAATGATTCATTACACACGAGTATATGAAAATTACCCTTCCGTCCTCAGAAAAAGACAGTCATTGCGGACAAATGTTAAGGGTATATTAGTCATAACGGAAAAAGTAGGATTCATTCATAATCAAAATACTTGCGTAAATTATAAATTAACCCCAAAAGAATTAGAAGTTTTCAATTAAACCCCAGATTTAACTAAAAGCTCATCGTTATAATCTCTCTTTCTTACATATCTCTCTGTCCTCCAAATTCCAATTCGACACCGAGAGACGCGGGGATTCAATTCAACGCTCCTCTGGATTTTCATTTCTTACAGTTAATCATTTTCCTTACTTTTCTTAATTTATTTCTTTTCAGTTGTTTTTATTCTCTTATTTTTCACCATTTTTGTTTCATCTGTTCACGAGCGAGAAAGAAGAAGAAAATTGTTCTTGGCTTCACTTTGGGTCTGGAATTTTCTAAATTTTTTTACAAAAGCTAATTTTGACTGGGTTAGATAGAGGAGAAGCTTAAAGGAAGATTACAGGTTGCAGAACGTGACAACAATAAAATATTGAAAGGTATCAACTTTGATAAAATTTACTCTTTTTAATTCCGAGATAGCAATTTTTCTGTAGCAGCCAAAGATTTTCTCTTTTTTTGACGGTGTCATGTTTTCGTGCTCGTGCTTGGTCTCAAATTGACGAAGATCCGAAGCAGACACAATATCTGTCTATCATAGTAATAAAAGGTTGGAATTCGGAGGATGTTTGGGATCACAAGCAAACGGGATTTAACGATGGAGTTGCAATCTCAGATTCCGATTCTCCGTCCGAGTATCCACGCGAGACGAGCCAACATCGTTGTGAAATTTCAGGATTTGTATGGGTTCACGGTGGAAGGAAATGTTGATGATGTGAATGTGTTGAATGAAGTGAGAGAGAAAGTGAGGAATCAAGGGAGAGTTTGGTGGGCTCTTGAAGCTAGCAAAGGAGCTAATTGGTATCTTCAGCCTGATATTCTTTTGATCGGTGAAGGAATCGCGTTGAAAACTTCTCTTAAGATCTCGGCTTTGACGAATGCGATTACTTTGAAGAGATTGATTAGAAAAGGGATCCCTCCGGTGCTTAGACCAAAGGTTTGGTTTTCTCTTTCTGGTGCTGCTAAGAAGAAGTCCACCGTGCCGGAGAGTTATTACAGTGACTTGACTAAGGCCGTCGACGGAAAGATCACGCCGGCGACGCGGCAGATTGATCATGTGAGTTTGATTATAATTAAATTTTTCATTTTTACTTTGGGGATGAGTTTTCTGTTGTGTTCTAACTTGTTGGATGATCCGTTCAATCTAAGGTTTGATTGGGTTTGTCGTTCTTTATAGAAAAAGTATCCTCAGAAAATTTAGGATTGATTGCAGCTGATCCTTTGTGTTATGATTGGTGTAGATCTGCTATTGATTCTTGTGGATAGAGCCTACTTTTGCTCGGGCAACTTAGACAGAGCCTTTCCACTCTTTTGATTGATGGTCATTCGAGACATGCTATGAATTCTTGATTTCACGATTTGACATTGTGTTCTGTCTACTCTTGCAGGATCTGCCACGGACTTTCCCAGGCCATCCATGGTTGGACACTCCAGAGGGTCATGCTGCTCTAAGACGTGTGCTTGTTGGATATTCCTTTCGTGACTCTGATGTTGGATATTGTCAGGTACACACTTATCCTTACCCATCTCCATTTTATTTACTTAAATGCGTTTTCATCTTAACGAATGCCTCCATTTTTGTTGCAGGGACTTAACTACGTTGCAGCTTTACTATTACTTGTCATGAAGACAGAAGAAGACGCATTCTGGATGCTAGCAGTCCTTTTGGAAAACGTATTAGTCCGTGATTGTTATACAACCAACTTGTCTGGGTGCCATGTTGAGCAGCGGGTTTTCAAAGATTTGCTTGCCCAGAAATGTCCTCGGTATGTCTCTCTTTCTTTCTTGGTGGCTAGTTCCACCAATATATTTGTTCTTTAATCACGAAAATCACTCATTGGAGGAAAACATTTACATTTGTACAGAATAGCAACTCATCTTGAAGATATGGGATTTGATGTTTCCCTTGTAGCCACTGAATGGTTTCTATGCCTCTTCTCGAAAAGCCTTCCTTCCGAGGTTTGTAAAAACAGACAAACCCTTTGTCCAACTGTGTTTTTAAGAGCACTTGTCTTATGTATATGGTTTGGTTTGCAGACAACTCTAAGGGTATGGGATGTGCTTTTCTATGAAGGAGCAAAAGTTCTGTTCCATGCAGCTTTAGCAATATTCAAGGTTCTTGCTTCCCCTCCTCTAATCAACCATAGATTATAATATCTCCTTGTGAATGAGTCTCATCTCACAGATCTCTCTCGTCCTTTGCAGATGAAAGAAAACGAACTGCTTTCGACTCACCAAGTCGGCGATGTAATCAACATATTACAGAAAACATCACACCAGCTCTTTGACCCAGATGAATTATTAACGGTAAGTTGTGTCCTAGTCCGAAAACCGAGTTTATAATCGAAAACTCATAATAAGTACTAACAATCAACACCATTTATCAGGTGGCATTTGAGAAAATTGGATCAATGACTACCAACACTATATCAAAGCAAAGGAAGAAGCAAGAACCAGCAGTAATGGCAGAACTTGATCAAAGACTTCGAAGACTCAACTCTCTAAAAGAAAGTGGTAAGAGCACGTAAAACTAAACTAAAAAAACTGTTGGGAGAAGATGAGCCATAATGTCTAAATGAGGGAGCTCTACAATGGTTTATTTGCCCCTCGTGATGGTTTTTTTCTCTTCCTTTCAAGTATATATAATTAGGATTTTATTTTGAGAGCAAAACAAAACCAAGATCCATTTCTGAGATCGGTAAATGTCAAGTTTCTTCACATTCCCATCAGATAATCAATTGTGATCTTCATCTTTTACTGAATCTATCTTTGGTTTGTAGTTTAAATTGTCAACTCTTTTTTCTCAATACCATTTCATCAAAACAAATCCTAGGTCTCAAGATTTGTCCGATTTCATAGTCTATTGACCTATTAAACCGGTTTGAGAGATCCGGAGTTTTTGGTGCTTTATTGAAAGGACAACATATTGGTATTATTTTAAAGAGATTAAAAGTAAAAAATTGGCATCTATTGGATGTTCAAATTTGAAGTCTCCTTGAAGGTGCCATCGACAAGAAAAGAAATATAAAAAACATTCCACATTCAAAAATTAAATAATCAAAACCGAATAGAAAATCATAAAATCAAATAAATTCAGACAAATCATTTGATAACGACATCGTGTCAAAAGGACCGCGGTTCACTTTATTTCGTAATCGATTGGTCTAAAATTCCTTTAGCGGTTATGAAAAAAGCGTTTTAGAACAAATGGTTAGTGCGGTGGTAAGAAGCGTCAAAAATAGTTCACGTATCTGTTAAGACATAATAGACTCTCTAGAAATAGTTCACGTAGCAAAAATCATTTTTTAAAATAACTTTTCATTTTAATTGAGAATCATTATACATCTCAGGATCTGACACAATCAAACACATGTTAAGTGGAAGGAGAAACAAATTGGAGAACAAACACAGATAAATACTGATTTCCAACGACATTACTGGACAAAAATCAAAGATTAAAAATGAAGCAAGTAAATGTCGTTTTTGTTCTACGATGATCAGAAAACGATTCACAATTATATGTTCAACCAAAAATAAAACCGTAGATAGAGAGTGAAACAAACACAACTTTCTTCTTCTACTGATGACTCATCTCAGGAGACACGAACTTGTGTTCTTAGAGTTTTAAATCGCAGGCCATTCTTTACGGATGTCAAAGCTGTAGTTGATCTCCAAGTAGCACTTATTATCATCATCAAGGAACTGAAACAAGAGGTTGTCAAGCAAATTCTATTATCAACACCAATGAGAAGATTATCAGAGAATTAGATCATGAAAGTCTTAAACCAACTAACCTTAGTTCTTGCAGAATATGATCCTCGAGCAAACATACCAGAAGGAGTGGTTTCTTCTGGCATCACGTGGTTGTATGGCTCCAATTGAGGACTAAAAGTTCCAAGCATTTCCTTTGCTCTGTCCACTGAAAACCATTCAAAAAGGAATTTGTATAACATTGTCTCTAAACCATTGAGATTAATGACAGACTTGTGGTGTTGTTTTACCTTTAACACCAGTCTTCCAAACTGTATTGGTGTACCTAAGACCAGAGACAATGTTGTTATTAACTTGAAATGTGAATTTCAAGTTGTATTTGCTTCCTTCTTTCAAAGTAAACCACATGCCCTTTGGATGTCCATTCTCTGGAACCATAAGAACGATATCGGGTCTTCCAGGAGATAAGATAGCCAGGCTAAGAATTCTCACTTCCGGATCAAGAGTCTCTGCATATTGAGAGGTATAAGAGACAAAATGCAACACAAACTTGTCCTATCTTAAGTTGATGCATTGACAAAAGACACTTGGGGACAAAAATGCATAATCAAGCAAGCGCATAAACATAAACGAGAAAACTTGGAATCATGTGCAACAAGATTGTGTTCATGTGATGGTAATAAACACAAATTAGATCCATTATTTACATGAATTCACAGAGAAGGCAAACAACCAGTATGATCTAAGAAAAAAGTCTTCAATTTTGGAAAATCATTCTTCAAAATTACAAAGTTCCCAATTTTCAAAAAATTGAATTGAAGTGCTATATACCTCCAATGTTGGTGACATCTACACTTCCCAGAAGCTGTTCCTTCCATTTCCTCAAACTCTCATCATCCTACAAGTATAAAAATCAGATTAAACAGAAACAAATCAATCGTTAAAACTATACGAAATTAGGAAGAAAAAAGGGAAAAAAGAAACCTTATCCTTCTCAAGATGCTCTTTGATAGTGTACTGAGGACCCAATTGTAATTTGGAATCATCATCTTCTTCTTCCTCAGTAGCACAAAGAGATGACTCACTCATCTGTCTTCCCAAAGATCCAACAGCTTCATCATCGGTATGAGAAGAAACAGTTCTGGAGGTGTTGTTATCATCATCTCCATCCTTCCTGTTGTCATCAAACCCCATGTCCCTGGCTCCAGATACCAAAGACATCAATCAGCTTGGCCCAAAGCCTCGAAGAATTTTGCAGGAAAAAATGCCTTTGTGAATCGGGGATCTAATCGGAGGAAAAAAGGAGAAACTTTGAAAGAGATTTTAGGTTTCTGGTAACGGCAAGGAAGAAGGAGACGGAGTCATGTGGTGATCCGAGTTATAGGAGAGAGAAAGAGATCGTGAGGGTCACTAACGAGAAATCCGATAAAGGCATAATTGTATTTTTCTTCCACGCGCACAGGAGACGAGCCTCGAGCCACGACGACAAGACAAATGTTTTTTTTTCTCTTTGTCTTTTTTATAAAAAAAATTATTTTGTAAATAATAATCATATTATTAGTCTTCCGATCTAATCTCTTTAATCATAATAATTTCATGATATAACTCGGTTTGATCCGGTTTAATATTGGTGGACTTACGATTGAGTGAGACAAACAAGCCCATGTATCTTATCTTCTTTGATACAAGTAATCAAAAGAGGAAAATACTTTATTGCTCACGACTCTTTATATGGAATTTTTATTTATGTTTTCTAAATTCAATCGTAATCCTTAACAATTATAAGAGCAAACCTAGATAATACAAATACAAATTGACTTAAATGAAAAGTAAAATTTTTGGTAAAGTGGTTAAAATCTATTTATCTCTATCGAAATATAATTCGCATGAAAGAGTTTCTATATAATAGAATTTGAATTATGAATAAAAATTGATTAATTCACAATTGTTATTATATAATGTAGTCAAAAATTATTTTTTCTTGATCTTTGAGGTTTACCCTCTTTATTGTAAAATATAATATTGATTAAAAAGAAAAGAAAAACTATTTATTTTGCATATAATTGTTTACTCATAAGTTCTAAAATCTATTTTATTTATTTATTTTTGAATTCCTTCCTATCTTTAATCACGTCGATTTTATATTTGCATATTCTGCTTGCGAAGAAGCAACAAAACTCTTTAAATGATCCACATGCAACTTCATCAAATAATGATGATGAAGTTCAACATTCAGAATCTTGCATAAGTATAAGAACTAATTTTAGAATATATAAAGTTTTAGTAAAAACATATATATAAGAAATCACTCATGAAATCTAAAAAACTTGATTAAAATGAGATGATGCTTCTAAACCTACTCGATCCATTCAGTTTTTGTACTAATCATGTACAAATTTTGTAACTTTGGATACACAACGTATTAGGATAATCTTCTCCAAAAACTCATAGATTTCAATGGTAGTAAAATCTGCAAGGTATCTCTTTATGTATTTTTTGATAATCTTGTATTTATAAAATTTGGCATGAATGGAACGATTGACCATTTAGATAGCAAAATACACAAGCATCATCAACCGTCATGCAATAATGGCTTGCACTCTGTTAATTGTTGAAGAACCTTCTCGACTTCCTCTTTTTTAAAACGGGTTCTTCTAATTGAGTAATTCTAAATGGATTATCTAATTGGATTTTTCTAAATGGGTTTATTTCGTTTCTAAGTTTTGAGTTTTTACTTATATTTTGTAAACATTTTAAATTTGGCTCCTTTAATTTATGCGGAACTTTTTAACAAAATAATTTTTGATAGACGTTTTAAATTACCATATGTTATTTATCAAAAAAAACAAAAAAAAAATCGTTCCTGTCTTATCATTCACATCTGTTAGGACATATAAACTAGCTAGATAGACACATTTATCAAGTCATGTATACAATAGATTATGCCTTCAGACTTTCCAAAGTCATATGCTAGCTTTTTAGAACAAAGTTTTGAGTTGACTAGATAATAGTAGTCTACACATCTTACACATGAATCATGATAATTGAATATTAATCTCAAATTAGTCAACATGTATTAGGTTAGTTAGTGTCTTCACGAAATCCTAGTCTCTGATTCAGGCAATATACAAATTAGAATATATATCATGACTTGAAAAGGAAACAACACAGTTTTATGACAAACAAATGCTTCTTTTGAGCTATTGAGTTTCTTATAATGCTTACTTCTCAAAAATTTATGTGTTTTTCTAATATGAAAATATGATGTTTTAAGCTTTTGTTGTTGAACTTTATATGTAGGTGAAGAGATTCGATTTTCATTCTACAAAAATGTTAATTATTTTAGACATTTTACAACAAATGGAAAGACTTCACATTTTTGATGTTAACATTATTTTCTTTCTTTTTTTTTGAGAAAAAGATGTTTAGATCTTACGATGAATAGAGATTTCATTTTGTTTTCAGAAGATAGGGAATCTTCCCACATGGGTTTAATATTTAGATCCAGAATCACTATACTTAATCTATATTTATGTACACAAGTCTATTTCTTTTAGTGAAAATTATATGATTTGCTGATTTGCGAAAGCCTCTTTTTAATGATACATATTTCTTTTAAGTTTTGCTTTATCATCCTTTAAGAATACGCTACGAGAGTTTTCCTGGATAATGTTTGATGATTAAAGATGTTAAAACTATTTACAAAATCATTTATTAAGATATAGTAAGCGATACAATTAAATGGCACAAAAGTCCTCATTTATATGGTTATCCATCTAATTCACATACCAACAATCATGAGGTTTAGTCCCAAACAAAAACTAAAAGTTAAGAACCAAAAATCTACAATTATATATACATTTAAGCAACAGTACATGAAAATGAAACGATAAATTCAGCAAATAACGAAACAAGAACTTGGAAGGAGGCACGAAGCTGCAGCAACAGAACCAAAACCTAAAAAAATATTTATAAAAAATGAAAAAGGATTATATCTATGAAATAATGTTTTTTTCTTTTATATATCAAGTGGTGTATCAAACCAAGACAATGTTCCAACATGAACAACAGTATGAAACCAATTAGGCAAACCATTAAAAATAAGATCTTTAAATTTACCAATTTTTGGATCATAAGCCACAAGTACTCTACTCTTATACTCCAATAACACTTCTCCATTCTCCAACACACATAACACTCTAACCACTTTACCATTCTCTGAGTTCTTCCTAATCCACAAAGGTTTCTCCAGATTCTGCTTTAGCCCCTTTGGCAAGTAAGTCCCAATGCTATACTCTTTTTCCCATGATTCCTTTACTCCATAACTCTTCATTACCCATATGTCCAATTTCGTATAGTTACCATAAACAACTGCACAAAGACACCCTTTAAGGTTCACTAGTCTATGATTGGTCCGGTTTAGCCCACCACAATCCGGTTTAGGAATCTCTCTAAACTCTTCATCTTCAAGATCAAATGATACAAACTTACGATCTGGCACGTGTCTACGAGGTCTTGTCACAAAATGTAGCCTCCCGTTGACTAAAGCTTCTGATGAACGTTTCATAAACTTATAAGGAGCTTTGCCTAAGCTTCTCCAAGATAATGATTGATCTTGTTGTTTTGATGACAAAGTTAAGATCTGAACTTCTGATTGCTTGTACTGAATTCTTCCACGACCTCTGTAAATACCGTTATTGCTGCTACTAGTAGTACCTCTGAAGTAAACGATCTTCACAACTTTGTATTCCTTTGTTGTCTCGTGATACCCAAAACCGAAGACAAGTTCTTGGTCGTGGTACTTGTTGGAAGATTCAGGAAGCTCTATGGAGTTTGTAGTGAAAGGATTGTAGAGGTATAATGAATCGTTGTAGAGAGAATCAGACAAACAGAGCAGACCTTTACACGAGCCAACTACATCAAACTCGGGCATAGAAGATGCAAATCTTAAAGTGAATTTCTTGGTTTTGATTCGTTTCTCTTCTTCTGATAAATCGAGAAAGTGAAGACCGTTCCGTATGGGGAAATCACAGTGAAGGAGAAGACATGGCTTCGTGTCTGAAGAAGAAGAAACACGACCGTATTGAGTTAAAAGAGATTTCCAAGATCTGCAAACGAATATAAGCCGAGCTATGGAAGAGATTGGTAACCGAGAGAAGATGTCGGTAAGAATATCTCCGGGAAGAGATTCTAATAGTCCTCCTCCTCCATCTCCGTCGTCTGGTTCATGGATTATCTTTCTCTTCTTGAAACTGTTCTCTAAAGCCATGGAGGAAGAAGACGAACAGAAACAAGAGTTTGATTCTTTGAGATGAAGAGAGAGAGAAGAAGATGGAGATGATGAGAGACAAAGGGATGATACTTTGAATAAGCATCACATAATAATAATAAGAAGAAAAATTGGGCTAAGATAAAACACTTTTCCTAATAATAATTCTCTTGTGGAAATGTTTTATTTTATATAGTTTTTATGTAAATGGAACAAAGAGAGATGATGATTGGAGAGATCTAGACCGTAGGATTGAATTGAAGTTACATATTGTCAAAAGAGAATAAAGAAAAATTGGAGAAGAAAACAAAATGTGATAGATGACAGAACAACATTTAATTATATAATTAATTATTTTTAGACTTTATTAATAAGAACAAAAAAGAAGTCGCCAACTCATGCAAAAGTCATTTTCTTTCCATCTCTCTTTCCTTTTACTTTTTATCTAAGATTTTTTTATTCGAATTTTAATATACAACACTATATAACCTTTTGATTTATAATTTCTTTTGTTACTTTTTCGTATTTCTTTTCTCAAAATAATTGACTGTTAATGTCCACTATAATTTTTGAGGTACTAAAAAAACTTATCTTATATATAAATAAAAAATTATTTTCCTAAATTTTTTTACCAATCAACACCACCTTTATAGTTAACTTGGTTAATTACAAAATTATTATTTTTAATTAAAATTTGTTTACATTAGTTAAATCTATAATTTTCCGACAACATAAATCTATAATTTTTCATATCACACTTAAAAAATATATTTTGTTTGTATAATTTAACTTTAACTTTCTCTTATTTTAAATTTTTGTATAGATAATTACATGATGTTAAAATATATAGATAATTACATAAATTATCAAAAATAAAAAAACATTTCCTTTGTTTGAATTCAAGTTTTCTAAATTTTTCTACTTTTTCCTATAATGAACATGATTACATTATTTTATATATTAAAAGAAAATGATTTTGAACACTGGTTTAATCATTTAATCTAATGAATTATGTTGGAAAAAAAAATGTAGTAAACGTTTATGTGTCAATCACAATAAAAATACATCGCCATATTACGGCGTCAATGTACAATAAAAAGATTTAAATCTCATGGTTATTTCTATATGAAATGAGATTTATAGTGTTTTTGCAGGTACTTATTGGAACATTCAAAAAACTCTAAAAGAGTTTATAGTGAAAGGATTGTAGACGTAAAGCAAATCGTTGTATAGAAAATTAATCAAACTCTAATAATACTTATTTGTCAACTCCATGTTCAATATTAGTGTGATATAATGTCTACGTGTCAACATGATATTCCAAATTAACATAAATATGTAGTAAAAATGTAGTAATGATTATTTTTTAATACTACATTCAACATGACTGTGGTTGATTAGGAACATGTCTTTAAATATTATTTTAATAATATATTTTGTTATGTTAATAAGTTTATTTGCGACAAAAAATATATTATATGTTTTTTTTTTATCATGTATTGAAAATCTTTATTGATTGTAAATGTTCATTTACATTATTTTACGTATTATACAACTTTTGTAATACAAAATTGTGATCCATAAGCATAACATAATT
>JAKUCM010004465.1:0-41070 GCA_023374145.1 Lepidium sativum | reverse complement strand
AATATATAATTTATTGAAAACTAAAAAAAAAACACCATAAAACTATCAACTAGCTAACTTGATGACCATATACACCATTATCGTCCATGCCATTGCTGCTAAGTGTTAACTTGATCATTACCACCCATGCTTCCATTAACTCATATTCTCTTTCCTGAGAATAAAAAAATATGTATAATAAGTATCATTATTTTTAATGTTGAATAATTGTTTCTTCTATTTCTAAATCAAGATGAACTTGGCCAGATTCTACATAATGTTTTGTTCGGCTATTCTATAAGATATCTCCACTCTATTTAGAGTTTTTTGTTTTGATTTTCCATCATTTCTACAATTTTTAATCAATTTTTAATTAGTTAAAGAATAAATTTTAAATATATTAGATAATCAGAAACTAAAAAGGAAAATGAAATCAAAAGTTTATCTCCACGAACAGAATAAAATTTTTTTACAACCGCTACAACCAATAAAGTAATTAAGAAATCAATCAACCAAAAAAATTTACGATAAGTATAATTCGTTAAATAAGTTTTCAATCAATACTAATAGCTTTATAATTATATCAAATTAAAATCAACAAATAATTAAAATGTTGTGTCAATTATTGTAGGAATTGACACAATTCATACTCATTAATATCAATTAATTTAAATAACATTAATCAATTTATATGTATCCATTTTAAAATTGAAACTAAGTTTACATTATTTTTCGGTGTTAAAAATATTGATTAGATACATCATTTGTTCATAAGTGTCCACTGTTATAAATAATGTTGAATCACATATAATGTGACTAAATATAGTATCATTTCTGTAAATGATATAATTTTATTGATGCAATGCTTTTTAGTAGTGTCTTTTTGAATTTATAAGAGATTTTAATCAGATTTTTGACTTGATACGCAATATCTTTAACTATGTTCGTATTAATTATCATATTTTCTTCCAATTAAAGGAATTTAAAACATAATTCTTGAAATGAAAACAAATAAGATTCATTATCCATATATAAAAAATTAAACTTGATGTATTAATACTTTTTCTTTATTTTTTATAATCTTACAGATGAATGCAAGTAATGGTCAATACGAGAGAACAACCATAAGATACGGAGATTCTCAGCCTCACATAGCACCAAGGTCCGTACGCACTCTTTTTATGTATGTTACATGCATATATAAAATATTTATTTAATCCTATATTTATATATATGGTTTTCGATTTTTTGTGATGTGTTTTAAGTAAAAGCTAAAAATTTCTTACAATTACAGTTGGAACCCGAGTTACGGCATCTCGGAGAGACAAAATTTTGGAGAACCAGACATAACCAGACATTTCTTACAAGAGGTTAGTACTTTATGTTCAAACCCAAACATATATGCACATTGACATGATTTCTGGCTTAATTAATGATATCTGTGAAGTAATAATATCTTGTCACATTGTTGTAGGATTCGAGAAATAGAGGATCTGGTCATCAGAACTTTGAAACGAGTGACGCAAATGAGCTAGATTTGGAGTTGAAATTGTCACTTTGATTCATGTATAAACTCATTTTATTCAAAACGAGACCATAATTTCTTATACATTCAAAACAAATTAGAGATAGGTGATTTTATTTTATTTTGGGCTATCGGATTTTTATTCAGTTCATTTTTTATATATAAGGACTGTGTTTGAAAATCAAACAACTTTATGTAAATCTTAATACGATCAATCGAACAGTCATAAAGTAGTCTTCACATATATAATAAATGTTCTACAGAAGAAAAATAACACAAGAATAGAAACTACAAATATAAGCGATTTTAATGGGTAAACTCACATCATTTTTACCTCACTTTGACAAATTTACTTCCTTATTGTTTTGTATTCATTTTCTTCTTTAGCTTTTTAACCTTCATGTGATCACAAACACATTCATGTTTCTTATGATTTTAATAACGCATACCAATTATTTATAATAATAGCAATAACGCAATCCAACCATTTTTAACCATGCATGATACAAGTACCTATAATCGATATCTAAACTTATCAAATATCAATGTCAAATAAATTATTAAGTACCATATATGACATCCAAATAAATTTGTTGTTAAAAATATCAAATAACAGTTAGTTATATGATATAGAACTAACCACAAATAATACTTAAAATCATTGGTACACGATAAATAAAGACTATATATGAGACTATATTGTTCACTCCATTTTTGTTATTCAGTTTTATTTTTTCTTTTCATTTTTCTTTATTTAATTTTTATAAATTGGTTTCAACATTCACGTAAAATAGCTAAAAGACAAACATTATCGGTGAGTAGAGTTGCTAATTTAAGTTGACTTTCCTGCATGTATCTAAATTGAGAAAGAGCAATACGACAAAATATTGTAAAATAAATAAATAAAAAATGTTAGGCATATGCTTTTATATAATTATATATGTTGTAAGAAGAGCCAACAATGGTACGAAGTCATCAAATATTTGACGTTGATTAATTGCTTTTTCAATTAAGATTCAAATTAGTTGTTATGTAAGAATATAGTCATTGGTTGGCTTCTTCAGTCTCCTGTGGTAAAATAAAAAATCAAAGTGATTCAAATTAATTGGATTGATGGTGATTGGTGTCATGGATCTAATGAAACTAAAAGTATATCGAATATAGAATTATGACTTCTGAAACAAGATTAACAAAAACGTGATCAACATTATCTTATTACTCATTATTAAACCTTTTCTAGTACAATATTTGTCTATTTTCCATTGATCAAGCTTTATTTGTGAATATAATATATAAGACTATTTTAATACTATTCAATACCCACCGAAAGTTATTATTGATTGATCACTAAATTTTATTACTTATTTCGTAAGAAAAACCTTAAACAAAGACTCGTTTTAATCATGTATTAAACTTTTAAATCATAATTAATTTTATTAGTTTAGATGAATCATTAACGACTTGATAAACCGAGAATAAACCATCGTTAGATCTCAATGGACTAAGCCCGCATACGCCAGTTTAATGGTTTGGAAGGATAATGCTTACTCATAGGCTTCTCCAAAAGGGCTTTGGACCGGTCCAATATCCGGAAAGTGTAGACAGAACAAGTGCAATAATTTAAACCCAAAAAACACAAGTAGAATATTAGGATAATTGTATTATATATCATCACATTTATAAATAATTTAAGTAAATAACTATAAATTTCTTTATATTCAAAAGAAGAAGAAAAACTAAACATGGATTTTTGTTGTTGTTAATTGTTCATAGTGGAATACACAAAATCTGATGTATAATCCAATTTCATTTTCTAATTTTCAGATATTATTACGTGATACACTACATTTTGAAATCGAATTTTAGTAGGAAAACAGTAGAGGTGGACTTAACCACTTGATCAAAAGGACCTCCCCTAATTACCCAAATTTTTTTTATTAATAATTGAGTTAACAAAACCAGATCTATAGTTTAAAACTCACTCTTTAAAATCTTTTTTTCTTTCATTTTTAGTAAAGATAAATCGAACATCGGGTGTTAGAGCTATTATCTAGAATATTTAACCTTTAGACTAAAAAAAATCGGCAATTACCCATAAATTTCTTAATTTGATGAAACAACATTTTTCCTAATAAAAACTCTTTATAGAAATAAGACTCCGTGAAGTGTAACCTCTTTTTTTTTTTTTGCAATTTCTTAAAGTTCATAATCGCTTACCCAATTGACATTCTAAAATAAAGTTAATACATGAATTTTTGTTTTGGTCAAAGAAATAGGATCACCATTAGTATAGTCTCCGGCACGTATATTCCTTGGATTCTCTCACAACCGCGTTAGCCAGCTCTGATTCATCTTCTTATAATGTCATTGTTGTTTCTATTTAATATTTATCAAACGCCACATGAAATTACAATATTAAAATTTAATCAAAATTCATTATACCTCTTCAGCATTGCTCATTCTTTATATATATATATATATATATATATATTTGTCTAGTTCATGCATACATAGTTCATTAGATGCACGTCAATTCCCCAAACAAAACATTTTCTGGACAACTTCAAAAGTTTATATTTCTGAAAATTGTATATAAGGAAAGCCTTCCCTACAACCAAATTATCGAATTCAATCCCAATCCAATTCATAATATGGCTGCTTTCAAAACGCAAACGCTAGTGTTCTTTCTGGTGGCTGCGTTAGCGATCCTAGATCACACATTTGTAAAGGGAGATTTCAAGAAGAATATGATTATTACATGGGGTAAAGATCATATTGGTATGACTTCTGACAACCTTCGACTTGTCCTAGACAAATCCGCAGGTATAATAATATCATATCTACTATATATTTTTTCATGATAAATTTGATGATTAAACATTATTGAAATCGACTTTTGTATTATTTTTAGGATCTGCTATTCGATCAAAAGTGGCTCATTTGTTTGGAAGCGTAGAAATGCTTATCAAACTTGTGCCAGGGAATTCTGCTGGAACTGTTGCTGCCTATTATGTAAATTTTTATATAAAATTCAATAGAGTTTTACAATAATGATTAATATTGTTGTGGTTATGATGATGAATGTTTTTTCCATAGTTGTCATCTTCGGGAAGTACACACGACGAGATAGATTTTGAGTTCCTTGGAAATGCGACCGGTCAGCCTTATACAATCCATACCAACATATTTGCTCAAGGGATTGGAAACCGCGAGCAACAATTTCGACCATGGTTCAATCCTACCAATGGTTTTCACAACTATACCATCCATTGGAACCCATCCGAAGTTGTGTAAGTTTTTTAATTACGATTTTTATCAAAAAAGTGAGAGAAATCTCACCTAAATCTTAACGGACATAGCGTCCGTTGAAATTTTTGTTAAAATATAATAGATATCTACATCAAAAATGGAATCATTTTAATCTTAAATATATGATTTAAGATTCATTTTACTCATTGTTAATTAATTTTGAATTGAAAATCTATGATTTATCAATTTTTGACACAAAACTACATTATTGGTTTTGTCAATGTTTTTATATACAACGAATGCATGTTATACGAATGCTACAAAACATCTTTCAAAATAATTATATACAATATAACAAAAATTTATGTTATATAATTTTATAGGTGGTTCGTGGATGGAACTCCCATTAGAGTCTTTAGGAACTATGAAAAAGATGGAATCGCATACCCAAACAAGCAAGGTATGAAAGTGTTTGCGAGTCTATGGAATGCAGATGATTGGGCAACACAAGGAGGTCGAGTGAAGACAGACTGGACACTAGCACCATTTGTAGCTGAGGGTCGTAAGTACAAGGCAAGAGCTTGCCTATGGCAGGGACCGGTCAGCATCAACCAATGCGCAAACACAACTGTAAAATCTAATTGGTGGACTTCACCATCGTTTAGCCAGCTAACTAATTCGCAACTCATGAGAATGCAGAAGATAAGGGATGGTTTCATGATTTATGATTATTGCAAGGACACTAACAGATTTAAAGGTGTTTTGCCTTCGGAATGCTCCAAGAAGCAATTTTAATTAAAATTTCTCTTTTTTTGTGTATTAATTTCTTTTTCTGAAATTTGATCGTATTTTGTGTGTTTGAATCATCTATAACTCGAATTTGTTCAATCATAATAATCAAGGATATTAGTTTTTTGTAAAACGTTATGGAAAATAAAACTCTGATAAAAGTGAAAATTCAATACAATATTTATCTATTTTTACAGAAATATCTAGATAAACTTAAGTTGTTTCACGTTGAATAAAAATCTATTGATCAAACATATAAATTCTCATTTGAACTGATATTTATTTCCTAATATTTTTTATTTTTAATAAAATTAAAATCGTAATTATATATAGAGTAATCAAATTAAATTAAAGTGTACAGTACGTTGACTAGATCTGGCTACTTTAAGAACCCTAGATTTAATAACTTTGTCTCTCCTACGTGGCAATATTTATGTCCACGTCATTAAAACTCAATAGTTTTAGCCTTGCTAACCTGAGAAATAACATTTATACTCTCTGTCTCGTCTATTCGCAAGTTTCAATCGTCGAATTCAACCAAGGATAAAAAGCCCTAAATTCGTATCTCTTCTGTTGCACATGATCTAGGTTCGTTTGTGATCGGATTTGAAGTTTCAATGGAACGTATAATCGGCGGCAAGTACAAGCTTGGACGAAAGATCGGTGGTGGTTCTTTCGGAGAGATTTTCCTTGGTGTGTATTCTCCTTCTTTCGTTTCCTCTTTGGTTCGATATTGATGCGTATTTGACGTCTTCTGTTTGATGTTATCACAGCTACACACCTAGATACCTTCGAGATCCTTGCTGTCAAAATCGTAAGTTTCAGTTCAGCTAACTATGAGACGAATCCGTTTTGGTGATTCAGAGTGTTTCTTGGTTCACGAGGATCTTGAATTGATATTATCGGAATTGATTAGCTCTTAATTAAGTAGTTAAACAAGCTTTAAGCTCCTTTAAATGTGGCTTATTAGGTGCAATTATCTCTTGAAGCTAACAATTGTTCTTTGTTCAATCATTTTTGCTTTTCAGGAGAACAGTAAAACGAAGCATCCTCAGCTTCTTTATGAAGCCAAACTATACAGAGTGCTTGAAGGAGGAAGTATGTTCTCAGTTTTATCTTTTCTCATTCTCTAGTTGTTGTTGACATTGGAGAGATCATCTACTCTTGATGCAATTGAGACCGATCATTCAAGGAGTTAGATTATTCACATCGCAGGAGGTAACTTTGAATTATGTATTTATGGTTTTCAGGTGGAATTCCGCGCATAAAATGGTTTGGAGTGGATGGAACAGAGAATGCTTTAGTGATGGATTTGCTAGGGCCAAGTCTTGAAGATCTGTTCGTGTATTGTGGGAGAAAGTTATCACTAAAGACTGTCTTGTTGTTGGCTGAACAAATGGTATGCCGTAAGATTTGAATACATTTCATGTGATGCGATTTAAATACATTTGTTGTTGGCTGAACAAATGGTACGGCATAAGAAATGGTATGTCACTTCTCTTGACTGAATACATCGAACGTCTAATATGCTTCCAATCCCTCTGTTACAGCTAACAAGAATAGAATATGTACACTCCAAAGGTTATCTACATAGAGATATAAAACCCGATAACTTTCTCATGGGCCTAGGCCGGAAAGCTAATCAGGTATATTATGCAATATCTCTTCCTTATAAAAAATTTGAAAGGGAATGACATTGTTGATAAGTTTCAGTTATTAGGTTTATCTAATTGACTTTGGACTTGCCAAAAGATATCGTGATGCCAACACCAATCGCCACATCCCTTACAGGTATTTGTGGCTGTGATACATTATGTTGTGTCCATCTGCAAATGGTGAATTATATGATATTTAAACTTAAGGTTCATATTATACAACTTAGTGCCTTTATTTGTCTATACTCAGGGAGAACAAGAATTTAACAGGAACTGCACGATATGCAAGTTGCAATACACATCTTGGAATTGGTAAAGAATGCTGCCATATTTTCTCTTTGTGTGGAGTAGATACTCTTTGTACTTAGATATATTGGTTTCTCTTTCACAGAGCAAAGTCGACGCGATGACCTGGAGTCTCTTGGATATGTGCTTCTATATTTCCTAAGAGGAAGGTGTGTTGGCCTTTTTCGAAGCGAAAGATATTAGATAAGATTGTATTTCTCGCAGGGTATTATTATTATTTTTGTTTTTCTTAAAAGTATAATGTGACCGTTTTCTAGCTTTACATTGTGTTTCTAATCTCAAATTCATGACCTCTTTTCTAGTCTTCCATGGCAGGGTCTTAAGGCTGTTGACAAGAAGCAAAAATATGACAAAATTTGTGAGAAGAAGATATCAACCCCTATTGAGGTCTCTCTCCCTCTGTTATGTAATAACATTTTTATTTTCTTTAACCCTCTTTCTACTGAAGATTCATATCACATCCTTTGCAGGTTCTATGCAAAAATCACCCTGTGGAGTTTGCTTCATATTTTCATTATTGCCATACACTGACATTTGATCAGCGCCCTGATTACGGATTCTTGAGGCGTCTTTTTCGTGATTTATTTTCACGGGAAGGTACTTGGAAAAAGACATCTCGTTATCATATTCATAATTCCCCCGCTGATAGGATTGACCACCCCATTCACTCTTTTGCAGGATATGAGTTGGACTATATATTTGACTGGACTATTATAAAGTATCAGAAAGCACAAAAATCTAGAAATCCGTCGCAGGTATAATACATCAATGCCGTTTGTATATTTTACCCCATTAAGATAAATATTCTTTGATAAGTTGGACTGGTTTTCCTACATTACATTTCGTGTTAGTTTGGGTCCTAAATGTAGGTATGCCTGTTTTCTTAACAAAAGGTTGTCTTATATTCTGCAGGCAGTTCCTGGGTCTACTAGCAATGCTCGTGCAATGCCATCGGACACAAGCAATCATCGAGGTCAGCTCTATTTAATTTTGATGGTGTCACTTATGGTTATTTTTAATATACTGATTTGGAGAGATTATTTGCTTATTTTTCTCGACTTTCATACTTGACTCAACCAAGACTGAATAAGTATTGTCTGGCTGATTTAGTTTCTCGTTGCAACTGTTTATTTCAATATCTCTGTTGTGTTGATGCTAAATCTCTGTTTGGCAGAAGAAACTAATATTTTACCTGAAGCGGAGGTCTCTGAGCGCATCAGATTGGGTTATGTTATTGGTTCAAGCCCACAGATGAAAGATAAAACCCCTACAGGGAGGAATCTGGGTTTTGATCAACCTGCCCACAAGAATGTAAGTGCTCATGCATTTGCCTCTTCCAGATAACTGTTATATGCTGCAACTCTCCTCTTGTTCTGGCATCTCATGTCTGCATCTGTGTTGCTTCAGAGTTCTTCATGGTTCTCTGATAAAAGCTTAAACTCGTTTTGGATTGTCAGTTGTCATTAACAAGCTGTTGAATGTGATTTGAGCTATTTAAGAATAAATTATTCTAACATGATACTAATCTTCACTATGAAATTATAAATGCCTTTGATCGTTATATTCCTGAAACCCCATTGCAGATGAACAGACCATCCACTTCATTATCGCCTGTTAGTTCCTCAAAAAGAAATGTCGGACCTGAAACCTCAAATTCTGGGAATGAGAGTGGGACTAGAACTGGGGGATGGACTTCGTCATTCATGTCTTCAAAGAAATAATGCAAAATATAGTTTTAGTTGATTTTTTTCTGATATGCTGAACGAAAAGATCAAGTGCGCCTTTGTGCACTAAATGGTGGTTTCTGCAGTGGAAGCACTATACAAGGTTTGAAGATCTGAATGGAGTTTTTCCATGAACAGCTTACTGTATCACATAAAGCCATGAAGTATATGTACTTTCCTTCAAAATTGTCCCAAATGACTGACTTCACCATTTGTATGAAATCTTGCAACCAGACATGTATTTGATTCTTGTAATCTATTCTCATCATTTTTTCATAAACCTAGTCTGTTCATATTTCTGTGCTTAGTTCCTTGTCTTGGGGACATAACGTGGTTTTAGCTCTTGATCACTATTCTCTGCAGAAAATCAAGAGCCGGAGATGTGTCCTCAAAGGCTCGAGTCAAAGCTTTCTTGTGGCAGGGACAGGTCATCATCAAACAATTTGCGGACCTAACCACACCGGTTTGATCGGTGTACATCACCATCTTTTAGGTCGAAACGAAGCTAACAAGAATGCAAAAGAAACGTGATGGTTTCATGATCTATGTATGATATGTCAAGATAGTAACAGGTTTATGGCTGGTCTCAATTCTATATTTATCTCCCTGTCTTTTTTACTCAGGAAAGGTCTCAGAAGTGTTTTTTTCTTTTCTTTTGTTATTGAATAATCTTGAGTCTTGACCGTTGGTCAAAACTTGACAGATTAATACCCTCGTGTTTGATGAGTTTAGTGCAGTTGTTAGGTATACATTTTTAATTTTATTTTTCAAAGATAATCACGACGGCTCAAGTCCGGGTCCATGTCCATGGCACCGATGTAAAAGATTTGTTTTAATGTTATTTTAATAATATATGTTGGGAAACTTCTATCTTCAAACTAAATTGAAATAAAAGAACCCTAAATCTTTATCTCTCTATCTATGCGCATGATCCAGATTCGATTTTGATCGAGCCTGCCATGGAACGCATCATCGGTGGCAAGTACAAGCTTGGACGGAAAATAGGCGGTGGTTCTTTCGGAGAGATTTTTCTCGGTGTGTGTTTGTGTGTTCTCCTTCTTTGTTTCTCGAGTTTCCTCTCCCCTGATGCGTATTGACGCCTTCTGTTTATTGTTTTCTTTGCAGCTACACATGTCGATACCTTCGAGATCGTAGCTGTTAAGATCGTAAGTTTCAATTTAATTAGCCATGAGACGACTCCATTCCAATTGGATCTGTTCTGTTATAACTTTTTAGTGTGTTCTTCTCTGAATTGATTAACTCCAAATTGATCATTTAAGCAAGCTTTAAGGTCCGTGAAACTGATCGTTTGAATCGTTTTACAGGAGAACAGTAAAACAAAGCATCCTCAGCTTCTTTATGAAGCCAAGCTCTACAGAGTTCTTGAAGGAGGAAGTATGTTTCTCATTTCTATCGTTTCTCATTCTCTTGTTGTTGTAGACACTGGAGCGATTACCCACTCTTCATGCAATTGACAACGATCAGTCGAGGAGCTGAATTATAACATAGCCGAAGCTAATTTTGTGTTATGTGTTTGTGGTCTGCAGGTGGGATTCCGCGCATAAAATGGTTTGGAGTGGATGGAACAGAGAATGCTTTAGTGATGGATTTGCTAGGGCCAAGTCTCGAAGATCTTTTCGTGTATTGTGGGAGAAAATTCTCACCAAAGACAGTCTTGTTGTTAGCTGACCAAATGGTATGAATTTGCTGACCAAGTCGTGTTGTTGATGCTATTTACATACTAAGCAATTCTCTTGACTGATGCGTCTCCTATGTGCTTCCAATTTTCTTATTATATTCCTACAGCTCACTAGAATAGAATTTGTGCACTCGAAAGGATATCTGCACAGAGATATAAAACCCGATAATTTCCTCATGGGATTAGGTCGGAAAGCAAATCAGGTATACTTCCGCAATTGATTGTCTGCATCATATGTCATGACGAGGGGATGGTATCATTGATAATGTTTCAGTTATTAGGTTTATCTAATTGACTTTGGACTTGCCAAAAGATATCGTGATGCCAACACCAATCGCCACATCCCTTACAGGTATTTGTGGCTGTGGTACATTTGTTGTGTCCATCTGCAAACGGGTAATTATATGATTTTTAAACTTAAGGTTCATATTATACAACTTAGTGCCTTTATTTGTCTATACTCAGGGAGAACAAGAATTTAACAGGAACTGCACGATATGCAAGTTGCAATACGCATCTTGGGATTGGTAAGGATTAAGGAATGCTGCCATTTTATCTTGTTATGTGATGTTGTTCGTCTTTGTTCATATATATTCTGGTTTCTCATTCACAGAGCAAAGTCGACGGGATGACCTAGAGTCTCTTGGATATGTGCTTCTGTATTTCTTAAGAGGAAGGTGTGCTGGCCTTTTCGAATTGAAAGAAACTAGCTAACATTGTGTTTTTTTAGGCTACTAATAAGAGTTACTTAACGGCAACTTGTGTTCCATTGTTCTTGAACCTCCTTTTCTAGTCTTCCATGGCAGGGTCTTAAGGCTGTTGACAAAAAGCAAAAATATGATAAAATCTGTGAGAAGAAGATATCAACTCCTATTGAGGTCTGTATCTCTATAGAGTGATGGATTTAATTTTTTCTCATCCTCATTGGACTAAATATACATGTCCCATCTTTCTTCCAGGTTCTTTGCAAAAATCACCCTGTGGAGTTTGCTTCATATTTTCATTACTGTCATACACTGACATTTGATCAGCGCCCTGATTATGGATTCTTGAAGCGGCTTTTTCGTGACTTATTTTCACGGGAAGGTACTTCAATAAAAAGACATCTCTTCATTATCTTTATAATTCCCTCAGCCGATAGGATTTAAAGGCATTAATTACCTATCTCACTTATAAATATTTCTTTTGCAGGATATGAGTTCGATTATATATTTGACTGGACTATAATAAAGTATCAACAAGCACAGAAATCTAGAAATCAGTCTCAGGTAGAGCTTATCCAAAAAATTCTCTATCTTAAATAAATGTTTATTTTTTCGTTTGAAAAGAAGGTTTCTTAATGATGAGTTTTCCTGCTGTTTGACCTTTATGTTACTTTCTTACAAAAAATTGTCATTTGGACCGCAGGCAGTTCCTGGGTCTAGCAATGCTCGTGCTATGCCAATGGACGCAAGCCAGCATCGTGGTAAGCTGTAGTTAATGGTTTGTTTAGTTTGTTGTTTTAAATTGTTTATTGAAATCTCTGGATTCTTGATACTCTGTTTAGCAGGAGGACCCAATATTTCTTATGAAGCAGAAGTCTCTGAACATGTCAAATCAGCTAATGCCATTGGTCCAAGCCCACAGATATATAACAATACTGCTACAGGGAGGACTCTCGGTTTTGATCACCCTGTCCACAAGAATGTACGTACTCATGAATATGCCTCTTCCAAGTCCAAATAAGTCTTGTGTTTTGCGACTCTTCACTTGTGAATTAGCATGTCATGCCTGCAATTTGTGTTGTTTCAGAACTCTTCATGGTTCCCTGCATAAAAACGCTTTATCCTGTTTTGATATGTCACTGAACCATTGAATTTGAGATGAGTGTCCATGATTGTTATATTTCTGAAATCCCACCGCAGATGAACATGCCATCCACTTCTTCATCGCCTGCGGGTCCCTCAAGAAGAAATGTCGGAAAGCCAGATAGTGGGAAAAGAATTGGCGGCTGGCAATAATCATACATGTCTCCAGATAAATGATGCAAGGAAAATGTAGCCTTTTATTCTGAAATGGTGAGTGAGATTATGTGTTATTAATGTGAGTCATGCCCTACAAGTACAGCAGAAATCATTTGTTCTATGAAGTGTGTGGACATAAAGGCGTTCGTTGAAGCTCTAAAGGATATGGAATTTTTCCATGAACACCATTTGTGATATACACACAAAGGCATGAAGTGTATGTTTGCTTTTCAATCAAGATTTTGCTCGACCTTTGTATAATTCTTACTCCGAAATGTGTAATCTTGTTATGTTGATCCATATTTTTTATCATTTCTTTCAACTACTCTGGGCTATGTGATCGATCAATAACCTTTGTCTTGGAGCTTGATATATATATACATGTTAATGGATACCAACATTCTTTGCAGAAATCCAGAGTCAAGCTTGAGCTGTGAAGTCTTTAAGGGCTTAGGAAAGAGATAAAGTCTCTCTTACTCTCAAAGATCGATTCTGTTTCTCTTTTCGTTATAGTGTCCAGAGGAAAACTCTCTAGAGGTAACTTCGACTGACCACAGTGATGAGACTGAGCAGTTTGCATTGTTTATGTATACTAGAACAAATGTTACAGAGCTTGTGAAGCCAGTCTTACAGATCGAGACTTGTACTGGTTTCGGTACAACCACCTCCGATATTGACAGCTCGGTTAGTTATCATCATCAGGCAAGTGGTAAGTGTAGAACTGTATCTGTAGTCAATGGAAACAGTGTCTTAGGGCGAGAAGATTTAATTTTGTGTAACTAAAGATTTTGTGTTACATTTCGTTCATATTTTTTTGTAAACTGGCCTAGTGGCCTTTTATCCTACCATTCTACTCCAGGGAAGTAGTTCGAGAGCATGTCTTCGGCTCGTTCAAACAAGTATTACACAGTAATAATACTCTCATTTTTGTCGGAAAAAGGAGGAAAAGCCTTCCCAAAACTCATATTCAAACTTATTGAACATGTTCTACATCATGTGTATTATCTCATACAATCGATTTTCTTAATTCGTTTGCGTAACAATTAGCTTTTCTATACACGTAGAAATACTGGACAATCCCGTCTTTTGTGACAAAGCCACAATTATTCATACTTCTCCGTATCCAAAATTAATATTAAATTAAAGGGAGCTCTTTAACTAAATTTTGAATCATGCTTTATGAAGTCATATATACAGTATTATCTTCAAAACAAGAAAAATCTGAAACGAGTTTAATTGGGTACATATACAAAGTGAGTTGGTGAAAGTCACCTAACTTTTTTTGTTCTAAAAACCACTCCATATTCGACCTAATACACATAATATAAATTAGCTCAATCTTATTCTATTAGTTTTGGTAGGTTATTGAAATAACATATATTAAACAATGAGTCCATTTATAAACATGTCATTAGTTGGAGTCCAATGACTTGCTTTTTAAATTACAACGATCTTTGGCTTCATTTACCTTTCAGATTATAATATGTTCGTTCACTTGCTTCCACATATATAAATATAATCATTTTCTCAAAAATAATTAATTGATGTTTTGTCGTCTGATGTCATCTCAAGAATGCTTCAAACATGCGAATATATGTTAATCATAATCAAATATTACTAACATATAAATATTTCAAATATCAAGACACCAGTGTGAAGAATAGTTCTTTGTTTATAAATTGAAAATTAAGAAGATTTTGCAATGTGATAAGGACTTTTAGACAGCATATTACGTGCAAGACAAAATATGAGTCTATATTAAGTTTAGTGGCATGTATATATAAAAGAAACAAATCAGATTAGTCAGGTTCCTACATCGAGTAATGATAAAGATATATAAATACATAGAACATAGCTATATTGATTGGTGATATAATATTTAAATTGGCAATTGGAACAAGAAACTAATATAATTAAACAGATATAGTAATGAAATAGGATTAGGTATCTTTGCACTTTTATTTTCAAAATACGATTCCTCTTCTTTTTTCTAATGTAGTGTTTGCTATGCCATTAAAATAACATTATTAATAGTTAGCTCACCTACTATATTTATAATGTATTGCGTAAAAATGTTCATCTAAACGGAATAAAATAATTAACACGAGACAAAACAAAAATGAACAGTAGGTTATTTTCGTTGCAGACGATAAACAATAGTTTATTGGATAATCAATAAGCGATATTTGTTTGTATTAAAGCTGGAGTTGTTGTCGGCAAAAACAAAAAATGTATAATGCTGTTATAACAAAACCAGAACATCATACAAAAAATCAGAACAGTTATTTGTATAAGTGTAGTAATTGTTGACCATGTGTCTTATGCGTGTTCTTTGGGATACAAAATTTCAGTCGTAAGTCGTAACAATACAACCGAAATTGAGCATGCTTGCTCGTGAACCAGGTAAGCTGACATGTTCCATTTATTGATAACAATTATTGATTCTTTATAAAATATTACCACAAAATGAAACTAGCAATAATTCAACTTAGAATTTTAACAGTTCTCAATCTGAATACTTTTTAAACTCATCTAAAAATTCTAGTTTTTTTGGATAAGTTTGAGATTTGCATCTAAAAGTTTTATTAAATGATGTGTTTTAATACTTTTAGAAGAACATTATTAATCATTTACCGTTTGATGGAGTTTCCAGAATATATAGTGAGTCAAAGTTTTGTTTATGTATAAATCCATATTATGTATCAATATACACAAATCATCTCTGTGATATAAACATGTGCAAACTCAAATAACTTGAATCAAAACTTATATACATAATTTGTCGAACAAAATTATATTTTAGAAAATTGTACAATCCTACATAAAAATTGGATTTGGACGATCCCATCCAAATATTAGAACATATCTACTAATTATGGGCAAACTTTAGAGTTTTTAACTAAAAAAGAAAAACACATATAAAAATAAATTCTGTAATTAAGGAAAATTGCAATTATTGAATAAAGAAGCTATACATCAAGGTTTTGGTGTGTTGTGTTAATATGATTTTTTCTTTCTCTATTAGCAAACCATTGAGCCGTTTTTGTAGCGATTGGTAGCCACAAACGCCGTCTTCTCTCCTCCCTCTCATTTCCACCGTTTCCTAACGCAGACGCAGTAGCTGCGGCTGAACCGCTACAATCTCCATGAACCGAAATACTGACTCTAGGAACTGCAGTAATCTCAGACACTGATCTTCTTCCTGGTTCAATCGAAACGATCCTTGATTTTGAACCATCCTCTCTGTTTGTTGAAGTCAGTTTTCTCTCTAACAATCTCTTTGCTTCTATTTCTTCCTTTGTTCGCAAGATACATCTCTGATCCTCTTCATCGCCTTTCTTAACTCGATCCAATGAAGAAAATCTCTCGCTGGAAATCGAATTTACCATCTCGGAGTTCAAAAACATCAAATCTGATGAACTCACATTGCTCCAACGATTCTTAAACACAACATCAGACACAACGATCCTGTGATTGATCTTATGCATTAGCTTCTTCTCATCTTTATCGTTTCCTTGTTTATCAAGTAACGTTTTTTCTTTATCACCTAATTTAAGAATCTTACGAAAACTACCTCCAATGCTAAATCTCAACGACCCACCTACTTCTTCTTGCGGTCTTCTCTCTTCTTCTTCTTCTTCTTCTCTTTCAATGTAAAGCTCTAAGCTCGAATCTTCTCTTCTCTCAGACTGATTCAAAAACCTGAAACTGTTTCCATAAACAGAGGAATCTTCTTCCATTGAGACTGTATCTCTACACAGAGGACAAGTTGCGTGCTGCTCAAGCCACTGATCGATGCATCCGATGTGAAAAGCATGTCTACATTTAGGCAACAATCTTAGAATCTCAACACTTTCGAATTTAGACAAACAAACAGCACACTCAAGTCCTTGTTTTGATCCTTTCAAAGCAGAGAATCTAAACAGAGGAAGAGACTCAATTGTGGTTTTGTCTAAACCGGATAAACGATCAGACGAATCCATTGACCGGTTAAAGAATATTCCTTGACGAAGACGACGATCTGGCCTTCTTCTCTCGCCCCAACCTGACCTAAGATCGATGTGGCAACACTTAGCATAGATGAGAAGAACAAAAGTGAGTATAAACATGATCGCTAGAACTCCGGTAACAACAGCTAAACTCGGCTCAAAATTGGCCACAAGATCGGCGTTTCTAAACGGAGGAGGAGGAAGCTGAGCAGAGACATATTGATAACTATGGAGAATTGTAAGAACGAAAAAGATTTGATACATCGAAGAAAGATGAAGATTTTCAATTCCAAGAGAAACTATTTGGTTGGGAAAGTTTATAAATTTTTGTTGGACAGAAAAATAAGAATACATGTTAGAGAGAGTTGTTGTTTTTTTTTTATATGTAAAATGATTAATTAATGTAATTACGTAAGCAATGTGACAACATTTTTGTGTAGCTTCCTCATTGTCTTATACTAAGCTACATAACCTAAAAACAATTTACATTTTATTGAATTGAATTGATCATCGATGACCTCATATTGATAAACAACTATGTGTATATTAATTGAAACTTGTTTGTCATTATATATATAATTACAAATTGCATCACACTTTATTTCTTGTTTGGTTTGATAAAGCTAGAGACCTTGAAACAAACGAAAATCATAATAACTTTCGTAGTATATGGAGTGCCTAATATTCTTGTTATTTAAGATACTCGAAAATGTCAACCATAGTTAACTTTACATTGATTAAATTGTTTTACTTTATCTGAAAATTGAAAACTAATATATATTAAATACAATTAAACTTTTATAAATTAATAATGTTAGAAGTACACTAAAATAGTATATTTTTATTAATTTATAGAAATTATTAATTTATGAATATACTAATTGAACCAAAAATTTGATTTGGAAGCATAAAATTATATTGTTCTATAGAGGCTTTTAGTGTATTAATTTATATATTATTAATTTAAAGAGGTTATACTGTATGTTTGGTTGAGTGATTAAACATTTGTATTTGCAGCTTTTAGTCTCCCATAATAGAATTTGGAAGATTAGAAATTGTAACCCAATTTTTTTAATATAAAAGTTTATCATATATTTCAATCTTTAAATATATATATATATATATATTAATTGAAATATATGTTATGTATTTGTATATATCATATTTTTGTAGTATTAGTCATTGTTCTAAGTTTTCTAATTACGACTTTATGATGGATTTTTTTGTTTAATAAAAGAATAAAACTAAAAAGGAAAATCACGGTTGTAAACTAACTACTATTTCTAACAAAACCATTCATTAGTAATAAACATGTTGGACATGTAGCTTTAGAAGTTTATCTTAAATTAGTTTTAAAATAAAACGTTTTTGCTGCAGTTGCCGGAAGAATAAGTAGCAAAGTCAACGACCAGCTGCATAAAATTCCGGTTGCAGAAAGAAAAGTCAAAATTTGTATTTGTTGCATGATTGAGTGATGGCTTCGATGCACTATTAATTGTTTTAGTCTTTCAATCATTTCACAAAGCTAATAATCTTAGATTTTGTTTCAATTATGTTTGCCAAAAAGATGAATTTGCCAATTGTGTTCCATGCATTGCGCATCATTGGTCCATCACAATTCCATTCTTTAGCTTAGTTCTCGGTTTCATGAATATAGACTATATATATTCTTAATTTTATCACAAAAATAATAAATATACTGATGATATTATTGTAGACTTATCGTTAAATATAGTGTAATTTCCTTTCAATAAAAAAAGAAACTAAAAGGAAAAGAAGAAGCTTACTGCTTAGTGCTTACATAAAAAGTTGAATAGGACAAAATAAGCAGAAAGATTACAACATTACAGAGAGCTCCGTTAAAACTGGCTTAAGAGTTTGATCCAACACAAATGTATATTCCAAAACAAACTCATTACGAACCCTTCCATTTGTTTAACACAAGATTTCAGACATCTTTGTCTGGAGACTTTTCAGGTGTGAGCTGAAGCCGCGGTCATTCCCATGGATGATTCCGGGTTAACATACTCCTCGCTTGCATGCCGGACAAAGTCCTCAGGCGACATGTGCGAGCCGTGGCAAGCGCATACGATTTTGATCTGGTTTGCGTTGTATCGGTATGTGACACCTGAGATTGTCCGACCATGCGGGCCTGAACCGGTGGTTGAGACCCATGGTAAGTTAGGACGTGCCCCGGATCCTCCAAACTTCACATCTGCTGCCATTCCGGGTTTTATGGCGGAAAAGTCGAAAGAGAGACCGTTATTGTTGTCTCCTGTTGGTCGTACTGCTGCTTCCTCTGATGAACCTTCTTCTGCAACAGGCTGCTTTCCTTCGCCTTTTGCAGTAGCTTTTTTGGGAGACAGAAAGTATAAGTTGGTATTAAAGCAGTGCAGTAAGAGTTCTAAAATGTTTATGGGAAAGGTTTGCTTACCCGTGTTTGATGGGCCTCTATCGGCAAATGGAGATTGAGAAAGTGCAACAATCCCTCCTGAACCGTCCTTATTCAGCATTGGGAGCTGGACTGGTGAGTATCCGAACATAATTGGGAGATTTCCAGCATCAGTATTAGGCTGCAGTAGACTCGTAGCTACTGTGTGATGTCCGGAGTCCTTTGCTGGTAAAGAGTAAGGCATACTAGTTACGACATTCTGAGGATGAACCATGAAAGGTACAGTGTAACCCATGTTGCGCATTGTAAGCTCTTCAGCACCAGATCCGCCATGGTTGCTTTTCCTATGACCGTTTAAGTTGTCAACCACGTTTGTATCAGTGGGAGAACGAACCACCTCCTTTGCGTGGTTGGAAGAACCGCCACCTACTTCAGATTCTGCTACATCTTCGTTTTCAGCTGTTGATCCTTCATCTGTCGCGGTTGAAACATGAGAAGCTTTTGTCCTCTTCTCATGCATATCAACATGTGACGAGTCCTTATCTTTCTTCTTTTCATCGTTCATCCCAGAGAACTGGAACTTTCTTTTGTTTCCTTCATCTTTCCGTGACTCATCCTCCACCCACAAAGGTTTCGTGGAAGCTTCAGCATCAGCGGTAGGAGCTTTGGAGAGGTCATTGAAGAAATTCTGTGGAGGCTGTTGAGCAGAATCACTTCTCTGAGAACCAGAACTCGGCTCTGCTGGTCTTTGAGAAGTTGGATGAAGGAAATTCTTGAAGTCATCAATCACTTTAGCACTTCTATCGCCACCTTCTGCCCTATGATTCTCCGAAGTGCTTCCAGCATTATTACTACTGTTACCCTTAGCTTTTCCTGATGATCTTCCACAAGAAAGACCCAAGCTGAGCTCGAGCCCATTATCATCCTCCATTTTCTGGTCAAACTTTTAAGTAACTCTGAGCAGCTCAATGGATCTTCAGAATATCCTCAAACAATCTTGACTATAATCTGAGAGAAATACATCATAATACAAAAGGACAGGTTATCTATAAGCTAACAAATGGGTTCTAGATACAAGAACAGAAGGCAAATATCTAGAATCATAGATTGTTGTAGAAGAAAGAAAAACTTTCTCTGGTTTTATATAAAAACACATCTGATCTTTTGGTAATCTACGTCTGCTTGACTTACAACACAGTAACAAACGGCAGATTCTTGCCAAATCAATCCCTTATTATCGCGAATATCAAGCTACCAGAACTCTCAGAATCATCGAGCTCAGGATTTGAGTACCTTCCAAACAAACCCATTGAAAGAATGAACAATCCAGCAATTTCCTAGTACAGCCTTCTCACTTCTACCAGTACCTAGTTCTGTGACAACAATCAAACCATTTCCACAACTTAGGTTTTGAATTCGTCATTTCCGTTTAGAAGATCCAAAGTAAAAAATGGTAACAAAGCAAAAGGGACAAACTTTTTCCATCTGTTTATGGGTAACAGGACTCACACTCATATCTTTATCTCCCAGCTAAAACAAAAGATATATAAACTAGATAAATCCAGAACCTGAAGAAATTGAAGGAGAGAAATATGATATGAGATCGAGTAAACTCTAAAAATAGCAGATCTGTCAGTTCACGACTTTCTGAATTACTAGCAGAAGCTGAAACGAAGAAAATCAAATTCACTAATCTTAGTCAACAAAACCACTCCAAATTTCCAGACTTTCGAGATCGAAATCATCAGAACTATCCATAGCTAGGCAGCAGAAGTGCCAAATCAGCTCAAAATTAGACAGATTTCCATCAAAAAAGCGAAAAAAAAGACCCCGAGAAAAAGTAGCTGTTCGAAAACAAAAAATTGAAACAGAAAAGCAGAAATCGAAATTGAAGGGGAAACAAAGAAGATGAGGAACCTGACAACCAGGAAAGAGAAGAGACGATCAGATAAACCCTAGCTTCGCGACGTGGCTCATGGAGAGTTGCAGCGATTGGGGCTTCGGGTTCGGACTAGTACGGACCATTTCCTTTTTTGTACATGTGAATCTTGTGCATTTTCCTTCTCTCTTTTTTTGCAACTTTTTTGAATCAACGTATCTTACTATCTATACATACACTATAAGCATATACTATTGATAAAATTTGGATGCGATTAAATTAAATGAAGCAGAGCTTCGAAATGTTTTACAAAAGTGAATTAAAAGGCCCACATTTTATAATCTAATTTTACCCAATAAGAAAAAAGCCCATAGGACCCAAATGGTAAATGATGGTGGCCATTAGCCATGGGCATTCGGGTATTCGGTTCGGTTCCGGTTCTTTGAGTCTTGTATTTTTATACTCACTTTGGTACCTATATAGTTTCGATTTGGTATCGGTTCCGGGTCGGTTCGGTTCCTTAAATGTAATACCCATTGCAATATCATAAGTACTTCAGTTCGTGACGGGTTCCGAATCGGTTCGGTTCTGGTTCCGGTTATTTAAATAAATTATTCGAAATGTTAATATTTTACCTAAAAACGTAAAAAAACCAAAATAACCTCTGTTTTAAATAAATAATACAGATGAAGATGATTAGATACTAGAGTGTTTTAAGAAGAGTTCTCTGTATAGATGTTTTCCATTTGACAAACTCAACCTTACATCAAGCATGTTCTTCATGATCATTGAACTCTAGCAAATAAAAAAAGTATAGAAGTTATAACTTATAAATAATGAAAACAGTTTCAATGAATTATAAGTAATCGACAAAAAATCAATATAAGTACCTATCATAAGGTCAACTTGTAACCGATGATCCGATAACATTTCATGAATCGTAATGACTCATTTCTCACTGAACTTAATCTCACAATTAAGTCATTGTTCAACACACATCAACACTTTTAATGTGTAGTGTGTTAAGTAACTTCTTGATGGATTTAAGATCCTTCCTCTTGTACTAAATGATGATTCAGAAGCCACAAAAGATATTTACATTGCAAGAATATATTTGGCAATAGCAGCGAGAACTAGGTACTTTGGAGCATTCTTTTTCCACCAAGACAACAAATCATATTGTGTTTCACTCATCCCCTTCGGATTCTCTACAGGTTCCTTCAAATACAGCTCTAATTTTGTGCTAGGATCTTGGAATCCTATCTCTGAAACTAGCTCATTATACAAATCATCCATCCTCTCATACCCTAGCTCAGTTTCCATATCAACACTCTCCACATTATCACTTCCAATATGATCTTGAGACTGTGATTGATGAGTCTGTGTCTGTGATTGAGATGAATTAGTATACTTACTGCAGCAGCTGTCCCCATACGATTGCTAAATTCATCAAACAACATCTTCAATAGATCCATAATTGAATTGTTAAGTCGACTAGCATACACACCTTCTTTACCATACAATTTCTCAAAACATAACTGAGGAAACTTCATTTCTTAGTCGGATTAAAAACAGTCGCAACAATCAGCATCAAGTTCATCTCTCCAAAAGGATTCCAGTACTTAGCTATCTTTTCAATCATAGCATGTGCTCTACTCTTCAAAGCTAATTCAGACATCTAGAATAAGTTTGTAGATTATTTTCAATCGTCACAATTTCATTGTAACACTTGTGAGAGCAAACAGATGTAGATGCAGAAAAGACTAACGTAGCATTATAAAATAGCCCCAAGACTTTTATCATAGATGATACAACTTCCCAATCACTAGCTACAAGTGGTCCTTCTCTTTTTGTCCCATCAAAAGTTTCAAGAAAATACGCTTCGTAAATCCTATCCTCTGCGTCCATCTTATCAAATGTTATCTTGAATTTAAAGGCTTAATTAAGCATTAGGTATGTTGATTTCCACCTGGTAGATACGTTTAAAGGCAAGCTGCCTCTACTAAACTTTCCAAATTCTACTCATACGAAAGCTGTCCCCATACGATTGCTAAATTCATCAAACAACATCTTCAATAGATCCATAATTGAATTGTTAAGTCGACTAGCATACACACCTTCTTTACCATACAATTTCTCAAAACATAACTGAGGAAACTTCATTTTTTAGTCGGATTAAAAACAGTCGCAACAATCAGCATCAAGTTCATCTCTCCAAAAGGATTCCAGTACTTAGCTATCTTTTCAATCATAGCATGTGCTCTACTCTTCAAAGCTAATTCAGACATCTAGAATAAGTTTGTAGATTATTTTCAATCGTCACAATTTCATTGTAACACTTGTGAGAGCAAACAGATGTAGATGCAGAAAAGACTAACGTAGCATTATAAAATAGCCCCAAGACTTTTATCATAGATGATACAACTTCCCAATCACTAGCTACAAGTGGTCCTTCTCTTTTTGTCCCATCAAAAGTTTCAAGAAAATACGCTTCGTAAATCCTATCCTCTACGTCCATCTTATCAAATGTTGTCTTGAATTTAAAGGCTTAATTAAGCATTAGGTATGTTGATTTCCACCTGGTAGATACGTCTAAAGGCAAGCTGCCTCTACTAAACTTTCCAAATTCTACTCGTCTTGCGAAAGAATCACAACGATTTCCAGAAGATCTAACGTACTGAATACTATTTCGAATTGCAACTATGCTTTTATCAACCTCAGCTAATCCATCTTTCAACTGCCAACTTGCATCAATATAATGGGCTATCGTTACCATATAACTAGCCCTAGTGTTAAGAGCTACCCATATATCAATTGTCAATGGTAACCTCTGTTTATTATCCCCAAGCAGTTTCCTAATTTTAGCCTTTTTCATCGCATACAATTCATATATATCTCTAGTTGTTGTTCTACGAGAATGTGGCACATGCAATCTCATCTTACTACAAAATGTTTCCAAGTAGCAGACTCTATGAATGTTAAAGCAATTGCGCACAGACCAACAGCTCATTTGTTGCATCTCTACACTCTTTGTCAGTTATTTTTCCTAATCTTAGACTAGCATCACCAGTTATATTAAAAACTTCTTGATGTTCAAATTGTCATACCTTGTACTGCTTACAAGATTCCAAGTGTTTCGCAAATTTGAAGTGCCATATGAGGTTGGACAAGCCAATTGTTTTCCACAGTAGTTGGGAGTAAACCTTTTGTAATTACCGACAAGTCTGGTGTAATGCTCCCATACACCACTCCTTGCCTTTTTCTTTGATGGACAGTCCTTATCATCATTATCTGCCTCTTTATGTTTCTCCTTTAGCCCTAGGGCTGTGACTCGTATTGACATCATCATCTTCATCTCTACTTGGTGAATACTCACAAGATGACATTTACACAAAGATTAAAGCTAGTTGTTAGATCTTGAACACAATTTATGATTTTGCAGATACACCAAATAGACAGTTTATGATTTTCGTATTGACATCATGCTTATTGAACATCATTCTTATTTTCGTATTGAGCACATGCTATGATAACATGAACAGAGAGACAAACAGAGTATTGTGAACTTTATTGAACTTTCTATGGAATTTGGTTGCGTTAGAGAGTATAGGACCGATAATAACACTAACAGAAATGAACAATGAGCCCACCGGAAACAGAGAGACATTAGTGTGGTTGATTAATTTCAAAGATGATTATACAAGAAATTCAAGCTTGTTGCACATTAATCTACAAGATGATTATGATTTTCGTATTGACATCATCAACAAACAGAACATTAATGCAGACAGTATATGATCTTCCTTTTGTTATCACTCATAAAATCTCAAATTACTGATCAAAAACGAGGACATAGCAGGAACCCAAGCACAAACCTACTTCTACAAACACGAAACAAACTTTGAAATCCTAAGCACAACCTACTTCAACAAACACGAAACAAACTTTAAAATCCTAAGCACAAACCTACTTCTACAAACATGAAACAAACTTTAAAATCCTAAGCACAAACCAACTTCTACAAACACGAAATATCACCTCCACAAATTACAGAGAAACAACCGAAGTGTAAACCCTAATCGTAAAAATTGACTAATAGAAACTATAGAAATTTAAAAATCAAACCTCACAATCGTATAATCTCATCAATTCAGTGAAAAGTATCCTAATAATTGAAGAATCAACATCATTAATTGAAGAACACAACAGAAGCTCCTTAATTTATCAATTGAAATCATATTTGAGATGAAGTCTTACTTGTGTTTGATTTCTAGAAGTCGCCTACGGAGGTTACAACACGTTTTGGAGAGATTCAAAATCGAGTAAGGGTTTAGGATTCAAAAGTAAAGTTTCAGTTTGTGATTTCATGGTTTGGGAAAGGAAATATGTCGTCGACATTTAAGATAGGAGACGGAAGGTGTAAGAACGTGTGCGCTTCTTATTTCCGAAATGGTATCATGTAAGAACCGGAACCGACCTGCAACCCATGCGTATACTACTATTAGACCCTATAATTACTTTAGAAAAAATCTGAACCGAACCCGGAACCGAAATTTCAGGTCGGTTCTGATTCGAGTATTTGGGTCCGGTTTTTATGCTCATGGCTAGTGGCGATATCTCACCGGAGAAGATACAGTCAAGGATATGTTCCCTCTTAAATGTTGGTAGACCTGAAAAACTTTGCTTTTTTATTGCCATTGATGTCCCACTCATATATGTCCTGAGAGTCTCTTAAGGTGATGGTTGTAAGAATCATATGAAGCTGCTCTAGTGTGTCTGATCTCACATGAGGAAGGCGCCAGTGGTTCACATCCCACATCGAATCAAGTTTTGCTGAAACTGGAATTCCTGTAAGTCTCGGTCCTTGAAGCCCTATGTAGTCTATTAGGGGACCTAGCTCGGTCCATGGATTTTTGTGCAACTCTAAGAATCAATATGATTATTATCTATCAAATAAAGATTATATCAACTAAATTAAGAAATAAGGTGTAGATTAATTCTTTATTTCCAATTCTTCCAAACATATTATATAAAAATCAATTAAGAAATATCCATGGTTGCCCTGTATTCCTTCAATCGCTTGTATTGCAAGACATTACTCATTCTTAATTAAAAAAAAAATTCGTTGGCAGAAGAAGAAGAAGTGCTTGTTCTCTTCTCTCTCGTTTCAGATTCAATAACAAGCCAGGTCGGTGATTTGCAAATCTTTTGCATTTGTCCAGAATCTTATAAAATATTAATTATGGTGGCTATCAACAAAGATATTTTTGATGGTAACATACAAATTGATAAATAATTATGTCAGAGATATGGAGATGGGATTGACAACGAACTGGCTCTTGAATCTGGTGGAGATAATACTAGGGAATTTGGTTATCTTCAATTTACTAAATACCGTAACCGAACCGATAATTTGCTTAACCAAATTTGGTACCAATCGGAAGAGATCTTTCCGTTTACCGGAACTCTTGAAGAACGAGAACATGTGTTCTGGATTCCTGTTGACAAGTACTACTTCGACATTGCCCGCAAACTCGAGGTTTCACTAAACTAACCCGTATTTAGTCTCTTTTAGCTTGCGTGGAAGGTTTATGCGAATCGGACTAATCTCACGGATAATGAAAATTGTCCGAATATATTTTAGATTGTTTTTACCAATATATTATATTATTAAACTACAAATTCAGTTATTAGGCAGGTTTCTAATATTCACTAATACAATACATTAAAATTACAGATTCAATAATTTGGTTATAAACTTATAGTACAGTGATGCATTATTGTGTCTTTGTTAACCGGATACAAAGTTACCACAGTGCGTGAACACTACGTGCCTTCCTCGACCACCGAAGGTGACCATTGTTAACCATGGAGTGAGTGCAAGTGTCTTCGTTGATAATGCAGCTTATCGGAGTTTCCTCAACTCCAAGTTTAATGCCACCGCCGTTGAAATGGAAAACGCCGCCGTGGCTCTCATTTCCCACCAACAAAACCTTCCTTTCATCGTTATCCGTGCTATCTCCGATCTAGCTGGCGGCGGCTCCAACGTGTCTAACGAGGCCAACATATTCAGTAGTCTCACTGCTGAAAACTCTTCTGATATTCTGGTTAAGTTCGTTGGTTTGTTGCCTTCACCTAGAAGCAAGGTTCAATCAGAATATAAGCGTGGAATATGTAATGGTAGCTAAGAGTAATGTAACGGATAAATAAGATGTGTGTACCAAGTAGTGACTTTTATTTCTAATAATAAATGCAGTGGTTTTTTTAAAATGATTTATTAAGACAATTTAAACGAAAACTAACCAAGTAGTAACCTTATTTGAAACCAGAGTGAGCATGTTGTTTAATTCATAACCTATTGGTACTCAACTGATAAATATTTTTGGTCAAATGGTACATCTGCTTATTTGTTGTTATCTTCATTACCATAGTTCCAATTTTATAAATCGTGTTTGCGGCACATATTATATTGGTAGAAGTTTAGAAGATGTTTAGGCTATGAAGACGGAAAAAACCCTAGAAATATATATACACATCATGAATAATTTCACAATATAATGTCACTTATCTCTCTCTTTTCCTCCTCCTCCGTTGTTGTTGTTGAGAGAGAGATCTCTCTCTTTTCCTCCTCCTCCGTTGTTGTTGTTGAGAGAGAGAGAGAGATCTCTCTCTTTTCCTCCTCCTCCGTTGTTGTTGTTGAGAGAGAGATCTCTCTCTTTTCCTCCTCCTCCGTTGTTGTTGTTGAGAGAGAGAGAGAGAGAGTCTCAAATATCTATAAAGAGAGTAAATTGTTTAGCACTAGTTGAAATTCCCGGAATCAAAAGAAATAAAATGCAGGGGGCTCAAGTATAGATCCTTGAAGGGCTCAAGAGGAGAAGAAACATGAAACTCCCAAGACAAAACACCAAACACTTACTTAGCTGGATACCAAAAAGAGGACAAAAGTCGAACCGGTGTCGTATCTTACAACGGTCGATACGTGTTTCAACTTTACCGTTTTAAAAAATCCAACTTTTAGATAAAAGAAGAACGAAGAAGAGTGGGTTTCAAATAATTTGTGGATTTCTCTGCTGAGTTTTTGAAATTTATTGAGAGGGACAATAAAGTCTCCCTTTTTAAGACTTTGACTTGGACGAACCTGAGTATCCGACACATTTACTCTCTATCTCGATTCTCTACAAAAACACATTTCAGTTTTAAATTTAATACTCTTCATTGGTTTTTGAGATCAAATATTTCGAAATTTACACTCTTTTTTGTCGCCACAGTTGGATACTAGCTACAAGCGTCTCTTCTAAGCCCATTTCTAAACTTCTTCACCACTATTCTTCTTCTCTTTCTTTATTTCTTCTACAAAGTCTTCTGCTTTTGCTTGTCTGTTTTCATTTATCTTCCGGGTTTTGAATTCTGGTACTTGGATTAAGAGAATGAGCGCTTCGAAATTCATCAAATGTGTTACGGTTGGAGATGGAGCTGTAGGGAAGACATGTATGCTTATCTGTTACACTAGCAACAAGTTTCCTACTGTGAGTTTTCTCTAAAATTGTTTCTTTTAGACTTACGAAGTTAAGAAGCTTTCATTTTACGTTGTCAAGCTTTGTTTATTTCTTACTGGGTTTAAGAGATTTCTTTTCTGGTTTATTCCGGTTAATGCTCGTTCCTTTCTTACTTTGATTTCCAGTTTCTAGGGTTTCTTCTGATGCATGATTCATGATTCTTGCTGTTTGTTCAATATTTTGCAGGATTATATACCTACTGTGTTCGATAATTTCAGTGCCAATGTCTCTGTGGATGGACAAATCGTTAATTTAGGGCTATGGGACACTGCAGGTATAACAAAATTTCTAATGTGATTTTAAGATCAATGAGCTATAAGTTTCGAAATTGATGATTCAAATTAGTTTATGGTTTGTTGTATTGTTGGTGTCTTTAGGTCAAGAAGATTACAGTAGGTTGAGACCATTGAGTTACAGAGGAGCTGATGTTTTCGTCTTAGCATTTTCGCTTATCAGCAAGGCAAGTTACGAAAATGTACTAAAGAAGGTAAATGTTTTGAATCCTCCTTTGCATTGGAATAGTTTTGGATTGTAAATTTGTTGAATGTTGAAATGTTTATATATGTTTTGAATTCTGAATGTTGTTTTTGACAGTGGATGCCTGAACTTCGTCGGTTTGCACCAAATGTTCCTATAGTTCTTGTTGGTACAAAGCTAGGTAAGTTTCGTGATGCAGATATAAGTTGTGGAGCTTGTTTTGAAATTCTTTTGCTGATCCATTACCTCGTGATGAATTTCTTAAGATCTCCGGGACGATAAGGGATACCTCGCTGATCACACCAACATCATTACCTCTACTCAGGTATATATGTGTAATCTTGCAGTTGGGTATGTTTTTGAAAAGAATCTTAACGACATAGAAAGCTTAATCAAGCTTACGATTTGTTGAGACAGGGAGAGGAATTGAGGAAGCAAATCGGTGCAGCTGCTTATATTGAGTGCAGCTCTAAAACTCAACAGGTAAGTTTCCTGACTCAAAAAGGAATGTTTTGGTGTTTACTTGTTAGGAATCATTTGGTGACTTTGCTTTGGATTTGTTGTAGAATGTGAAAGCTGTTTTTGACACAGCGATCAAAGTTGTTCTTCAGCCTCCAAGGAGGAAGGAAGTCACAACAAGAAGGAATAAGAAACACAGAAGATCTGGTTGCTCCATTGCGTAAGCACTTCAAAGATTGCATCTTATTTTCAAACTAAGAACTTTACAAATAGGATTCTTACAAATCTCATCTGTTTCAATCTCTGCAGGAGTATTGTCTGTGGAGGCTGCACCGCGGCTTAGGACTTTCTCTGTGGTTGATTCGTGGTCTGTAGGATGAGATTATCCAACTGTGAAGATAAGGGAACTATTTGTTCTCTTATTTGTATGTGAAGCTCTTTTCTCTGTTTTTGTTTGTGTAGATTGGTAGATTCTCTGTATTACTTATTGGCATTGTTAACAAGTTTTGGATCTTTTTATCATATTTGGAATTCCTTGGTTTTATTTATTTTTGATGAAAATGCAAATTACAATAGTGCATTTCCCTCAAACTGAATCAAATTTGTCAGCAATTTATTCAAAAATATAATTCAAGTAGCGAATAATAATTTCTAAAGTTAATGTTTTATGCGAATTGAATTTGTTTTGGTCCACAATTGTCAAAGAAGAAAAAGAGAAATACTAATCTAGGAGGGTTGTAAAAAAAAGGAAACATGAGGGTATCTGAGTCATTTAAGACCTGGAAACGGGAATTTAAACGGAATTCGAAAGACTCATCATTCATCAGGAAAGATCCGCAAATGAAAACGACACCGTAATAAGAGAAAATGGATAAACAGCCGGCGAGTAGTTGGAGTATCCATACCCGGCCTGAGATAATCGCTAAGTATGAGATCTTTGAGCGAGTCGGATCCGGAGCTTACGCCGACGTATACAGAGCCCGCCGTCTCTCCGATGGTCTCGTCGTAGCTCTCAAGGAGATCTTTGATTACCAATCGGCGTTCCGGGAAATTGATGCGCTCACTATCCTTCGTGGATCTCCTAATGTGGTTCTTATGCACGAGTACTTTTGGCGAGAAGATGAGAACGCTGTGCTTGTGCTCGAGTTCCTCAGGTCGGATCTCGCCGCCGTGATCCGAGATGCTAAGAGGCGGAAGAAGGGAAAAGAAGGGGATGGATTTTCGGTAGGGGAGATTAAAAGATGGATGATTCAGATTCTATCTGGCGTAGATGCATGCCATAGGAATTTGATTGTACATAGAGATTTGAAGCCGGGGAATATGTTGATATCTGATGATGGAGTGCTTAAGCTTGCAGATTTTGGTCAGGTGATTATAAATACTGATATTTGTCATTCCAATTTTCATGCACAAATTTGAATACCAGTAAATCCTGATTAATTATTGGATAAAATGCTTTGCTTGCCTGATATCTGAAAGAGCTAGTGTAATCAGTGGCCAGAAGTTCTCATTTAGTGTAATCAAGAATTTCAATGAAGTAATCTATTGTGTTTGTAATATTGTATTGGCTTCTTGGTCCTTTTACAGGCTAGGATACTCATGGAGCCTGATAATATCGCTTCAGATGAAGCCCAACAGGCTTACAAACTGGAAGAGAAAGAAGGAGAGAACCAGCTCAGAACCACCAGAAGTGATTCCTGACTATGAGAACTCATCTAGGAAAGGGTCCGATGGGTCAGGAACAGGAACCGATGAGGTAAAGACGAATACTTCAGGCAGGTGGGAGAGCTCAAGGCTAAACAGGTTGTAAGATATGACACGGATAAGGATTCGAACGTGCATGATGGAGACACATCTTGCCTTTGCAACATGCACAGTTAGTGAAATGGATGTGATTTCGGTGGGTACTCGTTTTCTTACGATGCTGATGGAGCATTGGATGGTACACAGGGTTTGATGACATCTTGTGTGGGAACCCGTTGGTTTAGGCCGCCAGAACTGCTCTATGGATCTACAATGTATGGGTTAGAGGTCGATCTATGGTCGCTTGGTTGTGTATTTGCAGAACTTTTGTCTCTTGAGCCTTTGTTCCCAGGAATTTCAGATATTGATCAGATCAGCAGAGTGATCAACGTGCTGGGAAATTTAAATGAAGAGGTCTGGCCAGGCTGTGTCGATCTTCCAGACTATAAGTCTATCTCATTTGCTAAAGTAGAATCTCCTCTTGGTATAGAAGGCTGTCTTCCCGACCATTCAGGAGATGTGATATCGCTGCTCAAGAAGCTTATCTGTTATGATCCAGCTAGTAGAGCTACTGCTATGGAGTTGTTGAATGACAAATATTTCAGCGAAGAGCCTCTTCCAGTTCCAGTTTCAGAACTCTATGTGCCCCCAATGCGAAGTGGGCCAGATGAAGATTCTCCGAGAAAGTGGAATGATTACAGAGAAATGGATTCCGATTCAGATTTTGACGGCTTTGGACCTGTGAATGTAAAGCTTCCAGCAGTGGATTTACAATAGAATTTCACTGACCCCGAATTGCATTTAAGGTACATAAGCAGTTAAAAATATATTAATCTGTCATATAGTCCTGCTTGCAGAACCTGTCATGAGTTTGCTTAGGTCTTAACAAGTGCAACAAATCATCTGATTTCCCCGCATACTGATAAGAATTTGTTAACTAGTATTTATTATGCCATATTGTTTACGTATCAATGTTTGCATTCTGCTAAGTTGCTTTTGAAATCGTTTGATGCATTCTTCTTATTCTCTCACAACTCTGCCTTTTGCGTCTTGCTTCTCTCATTAATCTCGGTTTTATATGTTTCTCTCCTTGTCAGATTGGATATATTGGCCAGGTCCATGTTTGAGAATGTTGGTCCCAGCAACTTCCCCTGAATTCGCCTACTCTGTCAAAAATGTGTTGTGTGTTGTTTATCTTTCTGTTTCCCTCACTCTATCGTCTCGAAAACGGTAACATTCACAACTGGAAAGTTGTTGTTACCCTTTAGCTAGCTAAAGAGCTAAGTCTTCTTGTTGCCCAGGCCAATGTGTACCCTATTTTTTTCCGTATGAAGTAACAATGGAAAAAAATAAAAATATCATATTATATTCAAGTTTTGCTTCCAGGTTCTATGTTCTTCATTGTTTTTTACTTGTTCTTCTGTTTATTGGACATTTAATGAAATCCAATTATAGTTGTCATCGAGTTTGTACTAAGATAATTTGTTTTCTGCTAACCAAATTACGTAATCAATTCTTATATCCAATGATATCATCATAAACATAGCTCACTTAATTGTTCCCGAAATGTGAACTGATTTTTTTTTGTGTTACAAAATAACTGTTTGTTTTGCAATAAACATAGCTCAGTTAATTGTTTCCGAAATGTTAACTGTTTGTGTTCTTTTGTCACAAACTATAACTGTTTGTTTTGCAATGAAAAAACAAAGAAAACATTCATATCTGTCCAAAAATGTTAAATATAAAACTTAAGGAGCTATTTAAAAATTTAACAAAAGTTGATAGGCCAAAAAACAATTAAGCAATAGTTTCCAGCATCTATCGCTCACTCGCCCTAGGTTTTTTGGGGTGAAACGGACATCGAGATTCCAGGAGTAAGCAGACAATCGGAGAGAAATGGGGTCGACTGAAAGAGATCAGACGACGCAGCATCATCCGCCTCACATCAGCAGTCTCGTCGTACGTCCATCTGGAAGCAACGACGGAGAAAGTGGCCGTCACTCTACCGCCGCCGAAGAGTATGAGCCTGGAGAAGTCACCCGTAACCGGCCCTCATTTCCTCGCTCGGACCGCAATAAAGATTCCAATGGTTCGTATATTCTAAAATTACATTCCAGTCTTCTTTTCTGCTTGAGTTTCTTCTTCTTTTGGTTTCGATTTTACGAATTGGGGCAACGAAAAACAAATCTAAGAAGGCATCACTTAACTCTTCACCACAGATGTTTGCGATTGTCTGAGTCTTAATCAATGTTTTGTCTCTCCTGTTGACTTGCGGATTCGATGAGGTGAATCGTGTGTAGCTTATTTCAATTAATAATTTAATATCAAAGTATTTGGTTGGTGTGAAGTGTGAACTACGTTAATTATATTCCTGCCGCAACGAAGTGTGAATTGCTAAATGAGCCTTGCTTTGTGTTTATTATTACAAAGCTTTCTCTTGCTTGCAAGCACTTTGGTCTTGTAGATGGAAGATTCAGTCTGTATGGTTGATTGGGTCAGGTTTCTGTCACTAATGAAAATTCTTGGTCTGATACCATTGGTTGTTGTTTCTCTTGTAAGTGGTTTAAGAATCTGATATATTACAGATTCTATATGATTTGTTTAGCTTAGAGTTCAGTGACATTTAAGGTATTGCTGAGATTTACCACATATGCGTATCAACACTCCCTATTCAGTGCTTAGAGTAAAGAGAAGATAATAATGAGCTGAAATGTTGGTATTACACCGAAAAATGCTAGTGGGGCACCAACAGACTTGTAATTCATTATTCGCAGTGTCAGTGCTCCAGGGTGTTTTATCAGTGTGCTAAGAAAATGCCTTGATGATTTTTGAACTTCGTTGTGTGATAGTAGTTTGCACCTATTGTTATTACACTGTAGTTGATCTAGTCTTCTCATAGTGGCTACCTTTTTTTGTGTAGGACATAGAACTCGTGCAAGTTCTAGCTCACCAAACCGTCGTGGATATGAAGAGCACCGGCATGGCTATGATCTCAATCATTTAGGCGCTCCAGCTCGTGGTCGTGAGTTTAGCAGCAGAAGGGAAGCACCTGGGAGACACAGAGACTATTCACCGCCCTATCCTAGAGGAGCTGGCAGTCGTCCTTATGGAAGAGGTTTAGATGGGCCTGGACCTGCGCATCGAAGTGAGGGCATGAGCAGAAACAATAATCCAAAGGTGCAACCAAGAGATGGAGATTGGTACTGTCTAGATCCATTGTAAGTCTGCTTGGCTATTCAAACTTTCCAATAGAATCTTCATGGTATTTATATGAACTCTGCGGAAGTTCGTTATTAATTTCTGACTATCTAATTGAGTTTCTTTATTTCATTTCTATGTTTCGTTTTGTTGCTATTGTAACAGATGCAGAAACTTGAACTTTGCGAGACGAGAATACTGCAACAAATGTAAGAGGCATCGTTATGCACCCAATAGTCCTCCACCTCCTCGTCTTCTTCCTCCTCCTATGGATCACTCCCCAAGAAGAGACTTTAATGGTTACAGGTCTCCTCCACGTGGCTGGCCCAGAGATTACCCGCCACGAAGACATGACCCTCCCACATGGAGAGAAAGAGACAGAGAACGAGACCACCGTCTACATTACTCAGAACATGAGTTCCCTCCTAGCAGAAGAAGAGCATCTGACTGGGTCCATACTGAGCCGCTCCCAATACCCCATTATGAGAGACGACAACCTCTCAGTCCACCACCTCCACCCCCACCTCGGGGTGCCAAATGGGGACGACTTCCAAGAGAGAGGAGTAGATCACCACCATTGAGAGACGGTCCACCACTCTCATCGAGAGGAGGTGGTCCACCACCGGTCAGAGATTACCGCCGTGACAGTTACTTCGACAGAGGAGATGATCGGCGTGGTGGTGGTGGCAGAAACAGAATGGGAAATTCTTAAAACTGATGCAAAATTGTGTATGTCTTGAGAATTTGGTCTAGACAGTTTGAAGTTTTCCCGGAAATCCTATAGGACCTTGTATTACACCTTAGATTCTTTTATCTAAATCTGAATTTTAGCAAAAAATTGTGCCTTTTGTGCAACTACCAAAAGAAATTTTCGGGGCAAAATCAAAATATTCTTCTTTTTTACAGGTCCCTTTTGCTTCCGCTTCCGCTTGAGAAGTGGTGTGTGTATTGCAGTACGTGTCACTTCGTAATTGGCTGATATTCATACACGCAATTTAAAGGGCTTATTGGATATTTTTGGCTACATTGGAGATCGGACGGTGGAAAGAAACAAGACCTAAAGCATATATGAATTCAAGTCGTTAGATCAGCGTATTTAACAGGATCCGTACGATCAGATTGCAACGTAAATCTAACCGTCCAATATAATACAGAAAATTGAAATTTCAAAACATGTTAGAGAGAGGGAGGAGAGATGGTGTGAGAAGGAAGAAGAAGAACAAAACCGAAAGTATTTTTTTTGCTTTTAATTTGTTTTCCGCTGTTTTTTTTTTGTTTTTTTACCAAAATTCCTCTGCGGGCTTCGTCTTCTTCTTCATGAGCTTAAACCCAATAGAACCCTAATTACCATCTCTTTATCTGTTGAGTTTTTCCCTTTCTCTCTCTTATATATACGCGGATCAAATTCAAAGTTCCGTTCGAGCTCTTAACAGCTGCCGAATTGGTTGTGATTTTCGCGCTAAGGCTTGATTTGGATCTGAATTTTGTGAGCTGATTTGGAAATTTCTCGTTATTTTCGCGCTGTTATCAACTGCGTGACTATTCGTTGGGGAAAAAAGGAAAATATCTGGTTTTTTTTTCAAAAACCCAAGATTCGAAATCTTTGAGATGGGTGAGCGAGGCGGTGGAGGAGGCGAATTCCCGCCAGAAAAGGAGGGTGTTGAAGAGTCTTCTGGTGGTTTTCCGGCAAAGAAGCCAGCGAGGCAGCTCGACTTCACTAGTGGCTCCGATGAACATTCACTATCTAAAGCGGCTCCTACCGTCGTAGCTACGGCAGTGATACCCATCGTCACTACCTCCTTCTTTTCACCGGCAACGACGATACGGCCTCTTTTACCGACGGGAATCTGTCAGGTACGACCGACGTTACCAGTGATGACGGCGCCAAATCAGCCGCCACAGTCACCAATCCTTACCGCACCAATCAGGCTTCCGTAAGTTTCATCTTTTGAGCTTTCAGTGAAGAACATTTCAAAGTTTTGGTGTGTGGGTTGGGAAATTACAGACATGTGTACTTATAGCTCCATTGGGGTTCGCAGAATTTTGATTGGGGATGATGAAAATTGTTTAAAGCTTAAACCTTTAGTGAAACTAGTTTAATTGGTTTTCTGTCGACGGATTGAGCTTTCCAGAACTCGTATGCGCCTTAACAAATCTTTTGTGAAATTTTCGAATTTTTCTCTCTTATTTTCGCAGAAAGCCAGAATCTCCAATTCCTAGACCAAGGCCTACTGTGGAAGCTAGAGATGGAACCCCTCAGAAGAAAAAGCAGTGTAACTGTAAACACTCGCGCTGCTTGAAACTGTGAGTCTTTCAATTTTTGTTTAGGGATTGGCTTTTCGTCAAAATTTTGTTATGTGACACGTTGTATGATTGCATGTTCATATCCTTTTTTTTTGCTTAACCTCTGTTAACTTACACTGTGCACTATCTTGTCAGGTACTGTGAATGCTTTGCATCCGGAACATATTGTGACGGTTGTAACTGTGTAAATTGTTTCAACAATGTTGAAAATGAACCTGCAAGACGAGAAGCTGTTGAATCAACTCTGGAGCGGAATCCAAATGCGTTCAGGCCTAAAATTGCTAGCAGTCCACATGGTGTGCGGGATAAAAGGGTACGCTGTTTGAGGAAGATTAATATTACTGTTTCAATTATTACATATTCATTTTTTCTTGTTGCTGAAAAGGTTTCCTGTTTGTGTTATCGGGGAGAGACTTTGATGAACTAGAATTTGATCGCTAAGTTACTGTGGGATGCTTAAACTGTTGATTTGTATTTGCAGGAAGATATTGGTGAAGTTGTGTTGTTAGGGAAACATAACAAAGGATGCCACTGCAAGAAATCGGGATGCTACTAATAATATTAAGAATATTGTGAGTGTTTTCAAGCAAATATTCTTTGTTCCGAGAACTGCAAATGCTTGGATTGCAAAAACTTTGAAGGAAGTGAGGAGAGACAAGCTCTGTTTCATGGTGAACATGCTAACCACATGGCTTATATCCAACAAGCAGCAAATGCAGCCATAACTGGAGCTGTGGGTTCCTCTGGCTTTGCTCCTTCTCCAGCACCTAAGAGAAGGAAAGGTCAAGATATTTTGTTCAACCAAGCAACTAAAGATTCACATACACATCGAGTTGGCCAATTTCCACAGGTACTTACAATTTTGGCATATTTATATATTGATATGTATTATGTAGTATCCATTTAAGCATATTTATGGAACTTTTTTCTTTCCGACTGTTGCTTAGTGAATTAAAATCTTATAAATGTATGTAGGCAAATAGTGGAAGAACTACTGGTCCAACTTCAGGCACATCTGCGGAAACTGTTTCTCGTGCTGGGGGCAATACTTCGTTAGCTCCACCAAAGTTTGTATATAGGTGAAATTACTAGTGTTTACTAGATATCTAGCTGATCCAAGAGCTGCACAAAACTGAACTGTATGTTGTAATCTTTTGAAGGTCCCTCTTGGCAGATATAATCCAACCGCAGGATGTGAAAGCGCTCTGCTCTGTTTTAGTTGCTGTAGCTGGAGAAGCAGCAAAGACATTAACAGGTAACTCAAAACTTTAAAACCCTGTATTTCTGAGGTTTGCGATCTATATGTATATATCATTGATCCTCCTTAATAATTTTCTCACTTCAAGGAAAGGAAACAGAAAACCGGGTGGAAGATGGAATGGACACTTCTTTAGCTTCTTCTGCGCATCACCCTGAAGGAAATAAAGATGCAGCTGATGTGGAGATGGTTGCAACTGATGGAAATCCAGTTGAAAAGGGTGGACCAGAGGATTCAAATTCAGATGGTGACGATGCCTCTAAAGGAAAGCCGCTATCTCCAGCAACTTTGGCCTTGATGTGCCATGAACAAGACACTATATTCATGGTGGCAGCTACTTCTCCTAATGGTTCAGTAGACCCCGGTGGCTGTGAAACAAACTCACAGGGCCAATCAGAAATTTACGCAGAGCAAGAGAGAGTTGTACTAACTAAATTCAGAGATTGCCTTAGTCGACTTATCTCTTACGCGGAAATAAAAGGTACAAATTTCCTCGTGTTTCACACAATTTAATCAAGAAACTATCTTCTCTAAAGTTAGTTAAGTTTGTTGATTTGCAGAATCAAAGTGTTCATCTTTGGCAAGAATGCATCTACAGCCACCACCCACCACAGCAATTGTGAAAACTGAGAATGAAATTCAGCAGCAAATACCAATTGTGAATGGAGCTTCACGAACCACTTCTCAACCTACTCAGCTGATGGCAACAACGTCAGTTCCAGCAAGTCATCATCTTCATATACCTTCAGCTTTATCAGAGAAGAAAGACTACTGAATAAAAAGAGATTGTACTCTACTTAGGACAAATAAATTACTTACTAGAGGGAACACAAACAAAAAGCTGAAATTTGCCTCACCACCAACCCCTATCTATGAGGTAATGTCACCATAATTCTTTCTCTTCATAGGTGGTTGCGTGGCTTCAGCGCGTTGGCAGGTGATTAGGGAGAGTAATATACACAAGTTTTTATTGTGTCATTAAGCTTTCTTCTCACTTTTCTCTTTCTGTTCTTCTAAAGTCTCCTCTTTCCTTGGCTAGTGTAGATTTTGGAGAGCTTTGCTTCTTTACTACTTTAGTTATTTGTTTTAATTTTAGCTTTGGAAAATCCTTACTTCGCATGTCTGATTCTGATGTGTTCCATTTTCAGTTTCTCTCCCAGCTTCTGTAAAATTTGAAGTTCAAGTATACCAAATCCCTAATTTTAGGAAAGATGTAAACGACTGTCCATGGTTTTCTCTTTGACTGGACCAAGTCATAAGTTCATCAGTTCTTGGTACTTTGTATTCTTTTATGACATTCGAAAATATATGCGTATGACGTCACTAAGTACATAAAAATTATTAAATACTAGTTTTTAAAAACAAAGATCTTAATATCTATTGTATCTTTGAAATAACAAGAGAGACTGATTTTTTATTTTCATTCAGTAAGCCTCTCGTCCTGCAAACTTGTCTGTTTTCTGGTCATCAACATAAACTTGCTGAAACCCATCTTTTGATGAGAACTTCCAAGCTACCTTTTTGTACGTTTACAGTCGAGACCTCGCCGATTTCGGTTCACTCTGCAGGCAGAAACATGTGTCTTCATCAGGAAAAGTACCATGCAGAAGGTGAAATAAAATGAATAGATGGACAATAACGAGACTAGTACAGCGTCCATTAGCTTAGAAAGATTACTTTCATAGATCTAACTACATAGGGTATAACTAAAGTTGAATCCTCAACTTTATATATTTTATATGTCAATGTCTGCTTGGGGATTAAAATGAAAAATGTAATGTTAATCAGCCATTTGCAGGAGATGAATCGAATTGTCATTCAGAAAACTTGGTTGTTACTATGTTCTCTTGCCACATCATAACATGTATAAGAGAATTGAGAGACATACCAAAAGCATTCCACTCATTGCCCTTTCCTCCAGATACCTAGATGGTTTGAAAAAGCCACCATAAGTCTCTGACAATTTCTTCAGCCTTTCATATATGTACTTTGGTCCAACAGTGTCTGCCCAGAAAACAATTCCTCCGCTGCAACAAGTAGAAAACAATGCTTACCATAAGAAATGATTATTGCCAAATGATACTAGATGACTAGAAGAGACTCAACGAGATGACAAAATGGATAAACGTTAGTGGAAATGCATAAGATTAGAGCAGAAGCAAGAAATTTGCAGAATAACACAGAATGCTTTGTTTTGCTTTATGCGGATTATGATTTTGAATCCTCACCGATAAGAAGGAAAACTCATTCCAAGGACAGACGCAATGTCCAGGTCTGAGCCTCGGATCACAACTTCTTCATCTAGGACACGGCATGCCTCGTTAACCACGGGGAACAAGATCATCTCTATAATCTCTTTATCAGTTACTGATATAGGCTGCAAAAGAAGGACAAGACTGCATCAAGTTTATATGTTCTTGACTAGTAGTACTACGTTTATAAGACATCTCTTTTTTATATACCTTTCCACCGGGCATGATATTGGTTAGTTTCCTCGATTCCTCAACAATTGAAAGCACTGATTGATCTGGTTTGGGCTTGCTTCCCTTTTCATATATGTAGTATCCTCTCCCATTACTTTTTCCTGAAGCGGCAAATGTTAAAAGTGGGCACATTTGGAATTTAGAAAGGTAAGAGCAGTTACACACCATTTCTCCCGCTCTTAAGTAGAAGCTCGGTCATTGGAGATCTGAACATGCGGTCACCATAGACCTTGGCATATATCGGCCCCACTGCTAATCCAATCCCATGTCCAGCCAAATCACCAAGCCTACATGAGTCAACGCAGAAAAATAAAGCTTTCTTCAGTTTCTGAGATAGCCATACAGCAACACATAGTGTAGGTGGCAAAACAAGAGGGAGAGATCTACTGGAAAGGGCCCAACG